>PVKZ01001175.1:0-204874 GCA_004027375.1 Macroglossus sobrinus
TTCCTTGGGCAGTTCTGATGCACGGTCACATTTGCGATACCCTGTTTTATGCAAATGTAAGCAATTATTAATATACTGCTGATTTCCCCTTCTCCTGTCACCAAATGGCAGCACAGAACTCCAGTGTTTTGCAATTTGCTGTTTTCACTTAATATATTCTGGAGACCTTTCCATGTACATACATAGAAAGTATCTTCATTCTTTTGCAGGATATTCCATTGTTCATCCAGCTTGTCTGTCATCCCTGGACATTTGTGTTGTTTCTCTCCTTTGCTATTAGAAATAGTTCTGCAATGAAGATCTTTGATCACATCTCATTTCCCACCTGGGGTGTATGTCATAGTGCTTTAAAACTTCTGTCTTTGCCAGCAAGGAGATGACATAATCGTGTGGGTTGACTTTTTGACCCTCTATTAAAAACTAAGTCTCTTTGAAATTGCTTTTGTGCACAAATCACAGCCTAGGTGACAAAAGCTGCCTTCTCTTTTCCCTCCAGCACTTTCATGGCTCCCTCCCCTAACACACCTCCATCATGCTAGTCCTCACACAGCATCTGGCTGAGTTAGGAAAGGATGCCTCTTCCTGAGGGCAGGGGCAGCTTCATCCCAGGAAGTGGCTTGGATTTCAGCCTCTCTTACCTGCTTTGCTCTTCACCAGGGTTTCACAGCATTGGCACTGTTGCCATTTTGGGCTATGTAATTCTTTGTGGGGGCGGGGGAGCTGTCCTGTATATTGTAGGATGTTTAGCAGCATACCTGGCTTCTACCCACTAGATACTAGTGGCACCTCGCACAAAGAAGTCTCCGAACAAGGTGAAATGCCCTGAAGAGGGTCGAAGTATCACCCCTGATTGAGAGCCACTGCTCTGAAAGCTGTACCCCTCATCAGGCCTGTTTCCCATATCTTCTCACCTGGCTCTGAAATGCTCAGGCCATCACCATTGGTTGTTCACGTAAGCCCTGGCTCTGTGTTCCTCCATAGCCAGGCCAAGGCTTATCTCAGTGGGATAGCCAGGTGATGGGACAGCCTTTTCTGGTATAAGAAGAAACCCCTATGGCTCAGGCAGGTGGGTTTCAACTTGAGTTGAGTTCTCTAAGGCATTTGATGAGGTCCAGCCAGGGCCCCGGACTTTCCTACTGGCCTGGAGGTTCAGCCAAAGGCTTAAACGGTGAACTGGCCATTCCTTGGTCACCCTCAACTAGTTTAACTCTTTTCCCTGTTCCCCTGAGCCATCTAGCTCAGTCATCTGGATTTCTCACCTTCCCCAACCTCCCTTTGTGCTGAGTCTCCTTAGATGGTTTATGCCAAATGCCCAGCAGAATGCTTGGCACACAAAAGGGCCCAGTCAGTTTTGGCCCTTTGCCATGCCCAGAGTAGTCCCTTAGTGCTCTAGGCAGTAGCCTGCGCCTCCTCACGTCTCCTGTCGGCCCCTTTCCACCCCAAAGAGCCAAGATCTGACCACTCCTCCCTCCTCTGGCCACTTTGGACATCTCCTACTCACCTGGCCTCACTCTACTGAACTGGCCCACTGGACACATGGCATTTAACTCAGCCTGGTGTTGCTCTGGTCCTGTCTGCCTTTGTCTAGTCCCCCAGAAGGTCAGTCTACTCTCAGGAGCTCTCTCAGGTGTAGCCAGTATTGGCTGTGCTGTTATTTGCAAATGGGACCTGGTTGTGAGGGCAGGGTTTACAGCCAGAATGGCAATTGTTTCTATAGACTGTGACACACACTGCATGGGAAGGGTTTCTTTTCTTTCTTTCCTTCCCTCCCTCTTTCCCTCTCTCCTTCTCTCCCTCCCTTTCTCCCTCCCTTCTTCCTTCCATCCTTCCTTTCTTCTCACTCCTCTTTGCTTTTTAAATTATTTTATCATGAAAACTTTTAAACCTATATAAATGTATAGAGAAATATACATAAAAGTCTCATGGATTCATCACCAGCTTCAACAATTAGTAATCCACGGCCAATCTTGTTTCATCTATATCCCCACTCACTCCCATTTCCAAAATTATTTTGAAGCAAGTAACAGACATTGTATAATTTCATCTGGAAACATTTCAAGAAGTATCTCTAAAAGATAACGTCTCATAAAAAAATAATAATACCTTATGGATCAGAGGCCTACCAACCCAGGTGATGGGACCAGGAGAATTTTGGTGGGGTTACAAACACCTAACAGAATGGTCCCCCAGGGCATTAGTCCAGCTGAGAGACAGCATCTTGTGCAGTGGCACAGCTGCTAGGAAATCAGAAGTCAGTCTTTATGTTTCAGTCTGATTTCAGTCTTTAAATGGCCACTTTATCCTACAGAAGATACAGCAGATGGAAGACTGGAGATGTCATGATGCCCTGCCATGTCATGACAGTGATGTGGGAATGGTTTTTGGTCAGAAGCAGTTACTAAAGGAATCTTCAAGTGAGATGCCATTAACAACTACGTTATACCAGAGTCACTAAGAGGTGGAAAAGTCAATGTAATTTATCTGTCTACTGGTGGCCAGTCAGCACGCTTTCCTTGGGGTGTGCCCACAAAAGTACTAAAGTGGGAGGTGGGGGCAGGTTATCTGAGAGGCAGGGCAGCACAAGCAGCCGTTGCAAAGTTTTAGATAGAAGATGGGTGTAAGCTGATTCTGACCCACATGGTGTTGGCTTTGTTTTCAGTAGGCCTGTTGGGCCAGTGGCTGAGTAGACATAGCCAATGTATATATTTATTTATTTTGTTATCACTTCTCTTGAGCAGTCTTTCTCAAGTACTTGGTGTTTGGGCCTTGGGGATTTGAAAGTTAACAGAAGATTTATCAATTTTGTGTTTAGACTTTGAAAAGACTCTTTAAAAATATTTTTGGCCAGTAATAGTCAATTTGGAAAAGTATGAGCTACATGTATTCATAACTTTCTCCACTTTCTCGCCTTTTAAGGAAGATTGTGGTTTTGTGTACTATCCCCTGGGCTGTCTTATGGAGCTGGTCAGAGGTGCTGGGTGGAGGGAGGATTGGAGGTGGCCCTAAAAGGCTGACCTTGTGGACAGAGAAAGAGCAGGCGGCTGCCCTTGGGAGGGATGTGGAAATTGGAAGAGGGTGAGGGATGGAGTGGTGGGGTTAGGAGACAAGAGTCCTTGCACAGATTTAAGAACTCTTCAAAAGTAATTATTATGAGCACATATGGGCTTTGTGCTGATTATAGAACCCTGTGTAAGATATGCCTCCATGGGGTCTTCATTTTCAGAAGAGGATGTGGTTTAGAGAGGTTTCGTGACTTGTGTGAGGTCCCATGGGTAGAGTGGTGGGGCTGGGGACTGAATTTGTGCCTGGCTCTGTCTGACCCTAAAGCCCAAGGTTTTAACCACCACTTGTCTCCTGAATGAGGCAAAGATCTACGGGGATCTTGGCAAGCTGGATCTGATAAATAAGCCCACAGGAGAAAATCCCAGAGAGGAAATAAGTCTCCTAAGTCCTCATCAATATGGAAGCAGAACTCGAATTCCCATATGAAATGAAAGCACAGGGCATATATTCTAAGTAGAAAAAATCTATAAACAGTTAAAGATTAATGTACCTTAGTGAGGCTCCAGCCAGATTTAAAAAAGAACAAATCTTACCAGAGCAATGTTTTTGCGTTCTTGGGGAGGAACTATACAATGAAGAGATGAAAGAGAAGCAGCTGGTCAAACACACATTGATTTCCAGGAAGCACGTGGCTGAGTCCTTTGAGGACTTCCCAGAGACCTGCTGGTGAATACAGATCAGGGCTCGTGCTGTTCCTCCATGAGGAGGGGGAGGCGGCCTCAGAGGGGAGGATTGCAGGGGCAGAATGGGCCAGGATCCCCTGTTTAGTTCAGGGCTAGCCTCAGGCCTCAGTTTATGTCCTGTTTCTTTAGAAGCAGTGCAAAGTAAACTCACTTTTTAGACAGCTCATGGAGTATTTGTGTTTCCAAAAAGGGAGGAAATAGGACAGGATCTCATTGATTTGGGGACAGAGAACACATTCCAAATAGCATTATGACAATCTTTGTAAACACCCTTCTCATTGTTGACCTTTTCTCCTGCTCCTTCCTTCTTGCTGCCTCTGGATTGATGGAGTCCAGTGGAATGATCAGAGCTGGGTTTTAGAGTCAGATTGATTTTAAATCCCAGGCCTGCCATTTCCTAGCTGTGTGATCTTGGGCGAGTCACTTAATGTCTCTGAGCCATCACTCCATAGGTTAGTTTTGAAGAGTTTGGCACACACATCTTCAATAAATTCTAGTTTCTTGCCTATCTCCACTTAAAAGGATTTTATCTGCACTTAGGCTCCCAGGGCCCTTGCCAAGGCACTTGCTTTTATTTTTCTTAGAAGAGCAGTAAGTGGATGTGGAGTGGCCCTAGACAAGATGTGGCAGTGTTAGAATAGATGGTGATGAGCCTCAAGGAGCAGCAAAAAAGAGCAGCCTGGTGAAGACCACGATAATGATCCCAGTCACTGTTTAAGTGTTCATGTGATGAACATTATCTAATTTAACTCTTGAACCACACTATGGAGTAGGTATTCGTATCAGTCTTATATCAATCTTATAAAAACAATGAAGTTTTGAGAGATTAAGTAATTGGCGCAAGGTCACGGTTTTAACTTAAAAAAAAAAACAAAAAAAAAAAACAAAAAACCATGATTCTCCTCCAGTTCTGTGTGATTCTCAAATCCTGTGTCTTTTTCTGTTATTGCTATTCGACAGAGTCATTTCTTTGGTTGCCTCCTTGGAGGTGCGGCATAGGTTTCCATCTTTGTTAAATTCACAGCTCTCGGTTAGTCCTTTCTTTTAGTCTGGGGTCTAGCTAAGGAACTAAAGGAACCATTTTGTTTGGGCCTCTGGATGATTGGGCAACCACACTGGATCCAAGGGCAGGTGAGCACAGTGCAGCAGAGACAAAGCAGGAGCAAAGGAGCTTCAGAGAGGAAAACGGTTGTGAATCAGGAACATAGTTGGTCAGCTTTGGGCTTAGGGTTGGCTTGAGGGCCCACTGTACCACTGAGAATCCATGCAGTGGGCTGGAGACCCTGAGTCCAGCTCGGAGTTGGTCTGGAAATCTGTCTGCCCCAACCACCTTGAGTCCATTCCAGTCTTTCCAGGTTAGGAAATTTGAATGAATTCCCCTTCGTTGACTCGCTGATTTTTTCTGATTCAGAGAGACAGAGAACTCCCTTGTCAGCCTCAGTCATCTCCTACATGTGGTGCCAACATGAGCCCTGAAATGGAAGGAGTGGCTGTCCCTGTGGACCAGAGTGGGGAAGCGTGACTTTCTGTGAAGCTCGGAGCTTGAGAGGGTCTGAGGAATGAGTATGTTCTGAGAGGCTTAGAAGAGAGGAAAGGGCATTTCCGGTTAGAGAAATGGCAAAAGTTGGGAGGCAGGACACCCATGGTTGGATATCTCAAGCTGTCTGGAGGGGAGCATCCATGGGTGAGCAGTCAGAGAACAGACCAGAGCAAAAGAGAGTGGCTGGACTCAGATATGCCGATGATGCATGAGAAGAGACTTTTTCTTTGCGGTGATGGGAGGAGGTTGAATGTTTTTGACACCAGAGTGACAGCATCACACAAGATAAAGATATTTTGGGAAGATCTGTCTTGGAAAGGGTTGAAGGACAGATGTATTCCATCCTCCAAAAGCTATACAGAAATTCAGTCGAGCTGCTTGCCACCTGAGGACACACATCCATCTGCATGTCTTCTTCCTTCCAGATGATCCTTGCAGTTTGAAGACCTGACCCCTGGCATCTTTATTGCTCAGTTGTCCTGACCCCTTCCCTGCACCCTGACCCTAGCACAGGAGGATTGCTGGGTGTACACTGGTTGCAGCAGCTGTCCTGAAGCCTGGGAGCAACCTGAAGGCAGTGCCTTGGCTTTCCTGCCTCGTATAAGCAGGTACTCAGTAATTGTCTGTTAGTCACCTCTATAATGGGAGAGGACACCATGAGCCCAATGACATTTGTGAGAGCTAAAGGAATTTTCTAAAGTCAAGTCCACAGGTGGTCCAGTGTTAACACAGATGTGACTGTCTGGACTTGGCCTGGTATTCCAGGCAAATATATTGCTCATCATGGACACCATCACCATTGTCTGCTACTGCCCTACAGACTTTCCAGCTAGATGTTGGTCTTGTCTCACTCATTCACTCACTGTTTGAGTTAGTTTTCTTTCCTTTCTTCTTTCTTCCCAGCCACCCTTTCTCCTCCTCCTTCTTTCTCTCTCCCCTTTCCTCCTCCCTTCTCCTCCCCAGCCCTCTCCCTCTGCCCATCTCCTTCTCTCTCAGTTGCAAGCAACATCAAAGAAAAAGTCTGGAGAACTTAAAATAAGAAAATTTACTGGAAAGATTACCAGGGGCTCACAGAATTTTGGGGAGAAAAGGAAATAAAAAAAAAAAACAAGTGGAACCTCATACTGGGAACTGGTTAGACAATAGCCAATTTTAAATTAAAAAAAAATTATATTAGGTGAGGCAACTTTTGGTTGACCTCATGGGTTGCAGGGACCTTGCCAGCTTACAATCCCTTATTATTTTTTTTATACCTACAGCACCTGGTCTTCCTAGGTGGTCTCCCATTCAAGTACTAACCAGGCCCGATCCTGCTTAGCTTCTGAGATCAAACGGGATCAGGCTTTTTCAGAGTAGCATGGCCATAAACTGACAATAGCCATTTTTAATTGTCATTGCATTCTAAATTTAAATTTAGGGGCATGAGTATTTGGGTATGCCTTACAAGATTGAATCCAGTGACAAAGAGAAGTCCTCAAAATGATCTCAGATGTGTTGGGAAGGGGAAAGGATGTCAGGTCATCTGGACGCTTACTCTGTGGGGCACTGAGTCGATTCCGACACAGCCCCTGTCTTTATGGGTTGCACAGTCATGTTGGAGAGACAGCCATGGAAATGGGCAACCAAGGCAACAGGGGCTTGATGGAGGGCTGTAGGAGCACAGAGGAGAGGCTCTCCCCAGCTCTGATGGGAGGAAAATGGGAGCAGAGCTTAGGAAAGACAAGTGTCTAGATGACACTACCTGTTGGGATGAGAGGGAAATCCACACTGCACAAACGTTCATTTGTACAAATTTTCTGTCCTTCTTCCAAAAAGCCAGTTGAGTTTTGGCAAATTAGGGCTCCCAGAGGTTATGAGAGTTGAGACAAGGCCCTGGAGCTGCTGTGGAGGACTGGGACCTAGCTCGGCGTTCTGTGTCCTTGTGTTTGAAGCAGCTTCTCAGGAAGACCTTGGCCCCTCTGCAGGATCAGGGTGAAGGGGACTGGCCCACCAGTCCAGTTGCAGTCCATTTACCTTGCCCTTTCCAGTGGAAGCCAGGCTCCCCTAGACCCATGTTCACTCCAAGCACATGCTACCTGTGGGCCCAGGTCCATCTGCCCACTGTGGAGAGAGGAATAGAACCAGAGTGACTGACACCCAGGTGCCATCCTGCCCATACTTTCCTTTCTCCCTCTAGGGGCACGCTGCTTCTACCATTGCACTGCCTCCTGCACAAAGCAGAAGCAAGAGGATATATACGCACACTGCGGGGTTACATGGTGATTTTGTGGGCACGTACCTAAGCATTGAAAGTGCTCATCATGTCCTTCCTTCCTGTCCACCGCATATTTACAGACATGTCACTGTCACATGGCCCAGGTGGACAAGTCCATCTCTCTTTGAATCTTTCTTTGAGAATCTGTAATTGTGACACTGCGATGGGTTACGGTGAGAGGTTATGTGGGCACAGGTGTGATGGCTGCTAGATGATGAGCAGTGGCTGAGGAGTGCAGAAACCAGGCTGGGGTGTGAGGGCACGGAGGGAGAAGGAAAGAGAGAGGAAGAGGAAGACAGGGAAGAGGAAGAGGAGAGAGAGGGGATGGGGGTGGGCACTGCAATTTCTTCTTTCCAGTTTCTTGTGAACTCTGTATTTATGTCCTATCCTTGGGTCCTTCCCATCGCTAACATCTTATGACATCTGGTGCTCCTATCTCACTTATTAGGTTAGTTTTAAGAGTTCCTGTTTACCAAAATGAAAAAGGAATCTTTTACTATTGTGCCCACCAGGAACAACGTGCGCCTACAAATTGCAGTGTCTGCCTGTGGCGAGTAAGTTCCTGAAATTCATCACAAATTATTTATTAAAATAATGAGACAGATATTGCTTTGGCTTGTATAAAAGATAATGAGGGCGACTTGCTGAAAGGGAATAAGGAAATGAGAATTTCAGCAGCTCTACGAGATTCTCCTTTGAAAAATTTATTTTTCTAACAAAAAATTTAATTTACTTAAAAATCTAGTGTCTACAATCTGGAGTGTTACATTGATTAGGATAAAAGTCACACGTACCATTTGGCACATACCATTTGGCCCAGCACCATGACTCTTGGGAGTCTATCCCGCAAGAGCACCAGTTTGTAAAGGCTGATGCACAAGGGTATTTATTGCAGCATTGTTTGTAGCATCAAAAAATTAGAAAGAAAACTTCAGATAAGAACTTCTTCAACTGCTCCTATATACTTTATTCTACATATTATTAATGTATCTGTATAAAAAAGATTCTGTGTGTAAACATGCTTCAAAAACAGATTTATACAAGGTTAAACAGGTATGTTTATCATGGGCTTCTCAGAACTATTAAGATGTTTATTTTAGGGAGTATTTATTGAGCCAAGAGTTGCATTGGGGAAAAAGCAATGATGAAGACAAATTCTTACAATGCAAATTAAAACCACAATGAGATATCATCTCGCACCTGTCAGAATGGATATCAATAAATTAAAGAACAAGTGCTGGCAAGGATGTGAAGAAAAGGGAACTCTCATACATTGTTGATGGGATTGTATATTGGTGCAACCACTATGTAAAACAGAATGCAGGTTTTTCAAAAAATTAAAAATAAAACTAATATTTGACCTAGCAATCCCACTTCTGGATATTTATCCAAAGAAATCCAAAGCAGTAATTCAAAACCTATGTTCACTGAGCATCCCTATGTTCACTGCAGCATTACTAGTAAAAGACAAGGTATAGAAGCAATTTGAGTGTCCATCTAAAGACAACAGATAAAGATGAGGAGGTACAAAGGAATATAACTCAGCCGTAAAAAGAATGAAATCTTACCATTTGTGACAACATGCATGGACCTAGTAGGTATTATGCTAAGTGAAATAAGTCAGACAGAGAAAGACAAATATGATGATCTCACTTACATGTGGACTCTAAAAATCAAAATAAACAAACACTACAGAAACAAACTCATAGATTCAGAGAACAAACAGATGGTTGCCAGATGAGAACAGTGGGTGTTGGGTGAAAAAAGTGAAGGAATTAAGAAGTACAAATTGGTAGTTACAAAATAGTCACGAGGATGTAAAATATGGCATAGAGAATATACAATAATATTGTAATAACTATGCACGGAGTCAGGTGGGTACTAGACTAATTGGGGGGGGATCACTTCAGAAGTTATAGAAATGTCTGACCACCATACTGTAAACCTGACACTAAGATAACATTGTATGCCAACTGTAATAGAAAAAAAGGCAAATTTTTTGTTTCAGGGAACTTTGAGTCACCACTGAATCAGTAATTTCAAGAGTGATGAAAATCTCTTACAAGAGAAGGGCAGGGAGCTAGGAGTACAGTGGACAAGTTGAACTTAACTGGAACTCAGACAGGCCTTCCTGGAAGTGACTTGAGGAGGGAAAACTGAAAAAATGGGAATCAGTCTAAAAAAGGGGAGGAGATATAGCATGCCAGGAAGAGGGAATGGCATATGCAAAAGCACTGATGAGAAAGGGAAAGGTGGGTGTGAGAAACGGATAAAAGGCCCTGCAGCTAAAGCAGAGAGAGAAAAAGCTGGGAAACTAGGGATTTGGTGGGCAGGGTATGAAGGGGTAGAGTAGACCAGGCTGGGGAGGGAGCACAGGTAAGCAGGTCTTCACTCCACAGGCGAGCTAGGTGTTTTGAAAACACTTTTGTTGAGGTATAATTTACATACCACAGAATTTACCTATTTTGAACATAGTTTGATGAGCTTTTAGTAAATTTATATAGTTGTGCAACCACCCACACAATATAGTTTTAGAATATTGCTATCACACCCAAAAGTTCCCTGTGCCTGCCCTGAGCCTCAGGCAACCACTGGTCTTTCTGTCTCTGGACTGCTTTGAACCATTCTAGTGGGTATGAAGTGGTATCTCATTGTGGTTCTCTAAAGACTAATGGTACTGAACATTGCTTTATGTGTTTGTGCTTCATGTATCTTCTCTGGTGAAGTGTCTTGTTTCTGGTATTGCACATTTGGTGACTCATCTGAAGGACTCACAGGACTCAGAGACAGTTATTTCTACTTATGGCAATGAGTTATCATAGCAGCAGGACCCACAGCAGGACTAGCCAAGGGAAAAGACGTGCTAGGTGGAGTCTGGAAGAGTCCAGTTGAAGGCTTCTCAGGTTCTCCCCCCTCGGGTGGGGGCCTGTACAGAGCACGCACGCATCTTCCTCCAGAAGTAAAATGCAGCAACCTGATGTATTGATGCTGCCCACTGAAGTCTGCTTGAGACTCAGAACCCAGGGCTTTTTATCGTGGGTTGGTGATGGAGGCACTGTGCCTGCATGACCAGCCATGACTACTGAAATTCCAGACTCCTAGAAGGAAAGCAGGTGTTTATTATAAATCACGCTGTTTGTACAAAGAGTCTAGGCAAGCTGGTGCAGCAGGATTCAGTGCCCCAGGCAGATAAAAGAGTCTTATCAGTTAGAAGCATAGGCATAACTCCAAAAGCCAGTTCTCGGATGCCAGGCAAGGGCCACCCCTATGAGCAGGCTTTTGTAAAGGACGACAGTCCTGCTGCACATGTTCAGTCAAATCTTTGGATCATTTTCTAATTGGGTTTTAGTTTTCTTCTTCTTTTTTTAATTGTTAGGGTTTTATACATATTCTAGACACAGGTTGTTTATTAGATATCCATTTTGCAGATGTGTTCTCCAATTTGTCTTCCATTTTCTTAGTGGTGTCCCTTGGAAGGAGTTTGGACAGGGAAATAATATGACCAGATTTGCACACATACAAAACTGCTCTGCTCCCATGTGGAGGATGGACTGCAGGGGCCGGGAGTGGCTGGGGAGGCCATTACAGTGGTCCCGGTAGGAGACGGTGATGGCCCAGATTGGGAGGTGAGAGGAGGAATGGAGAACAGATGCTGCACATGAGGGATGTATAGAAAGTAAGACTGACAAGGCATGCCAACACTCATGGATTTCCAACAGAAGAAAGGTAGGACTCTCCCAAACTTGTCCACAGAACAGAGTATTATTGTTTTTTCATAGTGAAATGCCCATGAATTGGTGAGATTTTAGTGTTTTGATAATTTGAGAAAGGTGGGACCAGATGAATTTTAGGGTCCTTTCTAGTTTTCATAGTCAACGGTACCATAAACAAATCCTTTTGGGGTTATTTTAATAATTCTAATTATCCTGTGGTATATGCCTAGGTATGTTATTACAGGTTGTTTATTAGTCCCACATATATGTATCTATAATGCTGAGTTTCGGCCCAAGAAAATAACTGCATGACTGAAATTGAACACAGTCTACACATGGAGGTCACTGCAAAAAGTGAAGGCAGAAACTCTGTTAGCATAGAAAGCGCAAGGATGGGGATAAGGAAATTCATATTCATGCATTAACCCAATTATCAAATGTACCTTGCAAATCTGGAGCACTATCGGTTTAAAATGGGATTTCACATCATCTTGTCCCAAGTGACACAGTGTTATAAATAAAAAATTCTTTCCTCAGGCTGGGATACAGAGCTCCTTTCATTTGGGTAGTGTATGCCATCACAGGAGGACCTTTATTTAAGGCTGAAAATTTTATTTACTCAGGAGCCCAAACCACTGTTTTTCTATTCTTGCAAAATAAACAAAACACCCTGGCAAACTAGATGCAAAGAAGTCCTGAGGGAATGGGAAGGAATGTGAAACAAGGTATGCAGGTTAGTCAGTGCAGTAAATCAGAAACACGGTGGTGATACATACTTTCTCTTCTGACAAAGGGAGGCTACGGGAATCAGTGAGACAAAGTGAGAGTACAGTAATACATATGGTTTTGTTGTGTTGTTTTGCCTGGTGAATACCCTCATGATACAGCCAGGAGTCAGAGATGGACGACTCTTTGACAATCTCCACTTGCCAGGACCTGGATGACAGTTCTGAGGGTACAGGTATGTTGAAAGCCTCAGCCTGTAAAAACATGGGAGAGAAAGCCACCATGGGCGCTTGGAAGTAAAGGAAGACTGAAGTTAGGGGTGCCTCTGAGTCAAGGAGGTGGCTCTGATTCCTACTGTCAACAGTACTGTGTCCCCCCAGAATAAACATGACTTCATGAGTGATAGGGACAGCCCTCCAAACTTGTCTTTTATAAGAGAAGGCTATTCTAAAGCTGCTGCTTCCTGATTTCCCCTTTTGAGAAAGAGAAACCCCTCCTCATATACACAGGCCCCACAGCCCTCTCCTTAAACCAGTGGATCTCAGACAGGGTGATTATTTTGTGCCCCAGGGACATGTGGCAATATCTGGAGGGCATTTTTGTTGTTACAGAAGTGGTGGGGTGGAGTGGGGGTGGTGAGTGTTGCTACTAGTATCTAATGGACAAAGGCCAGGGATGCTGCTAAGCATCCTACAATGCACAGGACAGACTCCTACAATAAAGAATGATCTGGCCCAGGATGTCAATATTGCCCAAGTAGAGAGACCATGCCTCAAACCCACAGGATCCCTCTCCATCACTTTTTCTGGACACTACAGCTGTTTGCAGAGTTTTCTTTTTTTCTTCCTTTGTCTTCTATACTCCACAAAGTCCAGTTGGGCAACATTGCTCACAGGGTAAGGAGGAAGATATTTGCCAAGTAAATGTGATGCAATTTCAATTATACATTCAGCTTATTAAAAATCAATGTATACTTACCGTAACAGGCACTGTTATAGGCCAGTGCATTGAATGGCTGGGGAATCTTATTAAAATACAGATTCTGAGTCAGTAGGTCTGGGGTAAAGCCTGAGAGTCTGCAGTTGTAACCTGCTACCAGGGGATGTAAATATGATAGAAAATCAGAGCTGAAGGAGAACTTAAGAGGATGTCAAGTCAAACCTCCCTGTTTTAAAGGCTGTAAAACTGAGGTTCACAGTGGGGAAAGGAGCCAGTCAAAGTCACATAGCTTGCTGTGACAACTTTTGGATAAGTCTGTTGCATTCCTCTTCTGTTGCCTTATAAGGGCCCTTAGGGACCACTTGAGGAGCAGAGCTCAGTCAGGGTAGGGAATGGCCAGCAGCTTTAGAGGCTATAGGAGTGGAGGCCTGGGGAACCCCCATGGGAGGATCCCACTACTCTGGACCTAAGAAACCAATTTCCTATTTCACCCATTGCTGTTATGACACACATGCAAGCACTGGGATATATTTGGGGAGATATTAGGTTCTTTCCGACTGACCCTTTGTTTTTCTGCAAGACTAAATCTGTAGCAAAGATGAACCACAGTAAAAGTTTGGAGAAGGAAACTCTGAATGCATTCAGGCATTTGGTCAGCAAGTGTAAAAAGTAAATTCAAACAGAATTAGGCCAATCAAAACTTCTTCCTAATCAGGGGTGGAATGATAAATTCTGAACCCATGCCAGGTTCCTAGTCTCATCTTTCAGGGCCCACAGAACCAGGGCCATATACTCAGAGCTTCAGATTAGAGAATCGTTTGCATGGTACTGAAAAGCAGTCGCTTTCTACACTGCTAGTACTTGGGAACATAAACTTATATTCATGCCAGTTTGACTGGAACAGTAGCAGATTTCATGGAGTAGCTAAAAAGAGGAACAACAGCTGGTACATTGGGCATTAATAATAAAACAAAGAAAGAAAAAAGAGAAACTTTTCATTAGTACTTTTTGATGTCTATTTATTATTCAGCCCTTTGTCAATACTCAAACAGGCAGGCAATCATAAAACATTCAAAAAGATCCTCTAAGACAGTCAAGGCATCTGTCTTACCCCAGTTCCTTTTCAGAAACCTGGAAACCAGGAGCCCTGACATTTACAGAATAGCTGCACTAAAAATATCTGCTGTATCAAAAATATTGTTTGAGGATCACTACTTAGAAAAATTTTAGTTTAAATTTTATCAACATCCAGGAGACAGGTAGATCATGGTTCTTAACAGAAAATTCAATGTAAATCAGCAAAGTGCTGCTTCCAAGTTTTTGACTCTTTGGTTAATTATCATTTTGTTTTAAACACGGCGTTGACATAGCCCACTGTTTGGTAATTAGCATTCTGTTCAGTTTCTCTAATCATGACCAGCATGCTGCACCTGGTCCTAGTTAAAAAATGTATTGTGGGCAATTCTGCTCTGACCGTCAGGGGCCTCTGCCATGAGTGGAACCACCTTCGGTGTGCATACAACCATTTACAAAATAAGCAAGTCTCTTCACCTAGAGATTCTGAGAGCTTTTGCCCAATCCTAATGACCTACTACACCATTTTAACTTTTTAAATAAATGTCTATTCTTGTGATGTAGATACTAGCTCCTCCCAAAAGAAGTTCTCTCTTTCTGGGACAGAAGACTCTTAAGAAGTAAAATCATTGTTGAACTAGAACAAATGAAAATGGAAAAAGCTGAAAAAAAGGAAAGACCTTAACGGCCCTCTCCTCAGGAGGAGCTTGGTGGAGGAGTGTTTGGCCCTCCCTAGCTTGTCTTTCCTAAGTTGTTCTGGGTGTTATTGCCTTTCCAGGAACTGCCCCTCGTATAAAGGTTGTGGTCCTTGATGTAGGTGATGACAGCATCTGGAAGCAGGTACTTCACACTCTGCCCTTGGCCCAAGGCTTGCCTGATGTACGTGGCACTGATCTCATTCTGCACAGGCTCCCTGGCCAGGTGAATGTTGTGCTGGTACCTCTGAAGGATGGCCGAGCCCGAGATGTACCCCTTTGGGTCGTGACCTGCCCGGCCCACACACACCAAGCCGAACTTCTCCACTATTTCCTGGATGTGTTCCTCTTTCCAGAGGTCAGGGGTCTGGAAGGTCTTCAGGATATCTGCCCCGCAGAGGAGCTTCAGTTCAGGCACAGCTGGAAAAACAGGGGCGGATGCCAGCAAAGTTACAGAAGAGGCGTGGCTAGTAAAGATAACATATTCCGTTTGAAATTTTCACAGAAAACTTTTTTGGGGAATGTATTAGGAACTAACTCAGTGACTCCATGTTCATGATTTAAAAATGAGAAAGCTTATTAAATGAATCTGAAGCTACTTCAAGGACATACAGTTTTGAGTAAAAATTCAATCAATGTTTTGTTTTATATTAGCAAAGTACCAAGTAATACAAAATAGTTTTTATTTTCAGTGTTTTACCACAAGTGTGAGACTGATAGGTCCCACAGCAGAGTGATCCAAAGATGGCTGTCTTGTACCCAGAACCCCATCTTCTGATAGAAGATAAGGTTCCTAAAGTCCTAGGACTAACAAGTTGTGGGCTTCAGGTAAGTCATGGCCCTTCTCAAAAGTATTGGCCATAACTCCTGGTACTTTTATAAGTAAGATCTCATCATAAAGATTAGTTTTAAAGGATTACTGGATAATCAGAAGGTCTCTAAGACCCTGTGACCTTTTAATCTATTTTCAATAAAACAAAGCTCTAGAACAACGGATCGATGTGTATAATCTTCTGGCATTTGTTCTAACAGAATGGTATTTGTGATGATAAAAGCATACTAACATTTATCGGTGCTTACTATGAGTGCTATTGCTAAGCACTTATGCAGTGCTTAATGTGTAAAATCTCATTCGATCCACAGAACAACTTCATGAGGTAGGCGTTATTGTGCCCATTTTGTGAAGAGGGAAACTAAGGCACAGAGAGGCAAGTGACTTGCCTGAGGTCACTCATGTAGGCAGAGTGGTCAGGATTCAAACCTGACAGCAAAGCCCCAGGTGGGGCATTTGTGCGAGGCTCTGCTGCCCCCTGATGGCAGTAATTATACACATATCAGAACCAAAAAGCTGCCCCCACCCCCTGCACCCCTCGATTTTCTCGGCACCGATTCACGTTCATGTCCCTTTAGAATGGGATAATCTGGAAAGAAAATATCAAGTCCACAGTAGAGGCAACCAGCAGGACCTCTGGTCCTTCTGGAGGTGGGTTCAAGCTTCGATAAACAGCAAAAACTAGGCCATTAGAGCTCTGACCTCTCTCCATTACCATGAAACCTCAGTTGGGTGAGGCTTCGGGGATATTATCTGCTGGGGAAAATTCTGATGTAAATGGTCAGTTTAGGCTCCTCTATTCCAGAACCTTCGAAGGAATCTGGACATAGGCCAGAGACATGAGATTATTAAAAAGGGGTACTTGACCAGCTGTGGAATGGAAAGTGAGAAACTGGAGGTGTCACTGGGCGTTCTGAGTTCTAGCCTCAGTGGGGCACAGGCTGCTGTGGGGCTGGAGCCAAAATCCTTCCTTCTCTGGGCTTCAGTTTCCCATCTAGGAAATGGTGGGCTCTGGACTTGTTTACTTAGTAGTAATTCCGGAAAGACACCTTTCAGACACTCTAGCAGCATAATATTGGTATAATGAAAGGATATTCAAACATTTATTAATGCATCTATTCATGAGTTCTCTGCGGTTATAAACTAGAAATTTAGAGCCAGATTCAGAACCTGCCTTTGCCATTCAACAGCTGTGTGACTTCATCTTTAATTTAGTTTTATTTTCCGCTCTTTAATTCCCCCCCCACCATTTCTACCCCTGACCTATGGATGTTGCCGTTTCCACTTAAGAACTGAATCTCTGAAGGTGGGGCGTGTCCTTCCACAAGCTTGCAGCATGCACTGGGGGCCTGGCACACCTGGCGTACTTGGGGGCCTGGCACACTGGGGAGGGGGGCCTGGTGCACCCGGGATATGGTCCGTGGATATGGTCCTTCTGCGTGTAAAGCAGATGTGCTAAACACTACACTATGGAGCCACTCCGGTGACCTCACCTTTAAAATGAGGATATTATCCGTCCATCCATCCATCCACCCACCCATTTATCTATGTACCTACTTATCCACCAATATATTCACTGATACATCTGTTCAAAACTTATGGGGTATCTCCTAAGTGCATCACCTTTTAAAATCAATAAAACTGCAATTAGAAGTTATTCAATAACTCCTACTTTTCACTAATTCGGGCTGGTCCCATTGCTTACATCATTGCTTACATCATTGCTTACATCTGATATGTGGATGATGTTTGACCTTTCAAACAGGTGGGTGGTTTTTATGTGGTTTTCTCGGGGGAGAAGTTTAATGATATACATTTAATTCCAGGGCCTGGGGCACACTCCCCATTTCTCATAGGTTAGAGAACAGAGAAGACACCACCTCCTTCTCCCAACAGATTTTTGTAGAAATGATTTCCACACAGCAACTTCAATATTAGATACTGTTTGACTCATTAACAATGACGGTAAAGAATATGATTCTCTGTGAGCCCTTGCCTACAGGGGCAAGGCCCTCTGTCCCCCCACTCCCAAGTCAAAGGAATATTTTTGGGGCTAGAGTGATGAATCACTTCTTCAGGCTACATGTGCCTCAGACCCTACCTCTGGGCAGTGCTGTCCAGGCCTCACAAAGGCATTCACATATCCCTTTCACATCCGTTCGCATCTCTGCTACAAAATCTTCAGATAGAGAGGCTTTGACTAAGTCTAAAGTATGTAGGTCTGAGGTGTTGAGTAAAGGCACCAATTTGATTTGTCTTAGCAGTGACACGTGATATAAATAGGGTGTTCATTGGCATTTTCAGGCAGTGTGCTCCCTTTGATAGCCAGAGGCTTTGAAAAGCAGGTGAAGTGAGGATTTACAAAGGGAGGCATCACCAGGACGTTTTTCTTTGAATGTCCAGTTACCCTAACTCTTTGACATCAAAGACCACCAACCCTGAGGTCTGTCAGCTCTGGGTTCGAATTTCAGATCTTCTGGGACTCAGGGATAGTTGTAATAGGCGGGCCTGCTTCTCCAGCTATAACACAGGGATGATAAAACCTCCTGTGGAAATAATAGAGTGAGGGAGCGAACGCTATGCTAATTTCCTGCCTTGTGCAGGGGATAAACATGGCCACATGGGCCACTTAGACATGCAGGAGTTTGGGACTTCTGGGTCTAAACAGGAGGACACCAGAGATGAAGCCTCGTATTGGCAACTGCAGGTAGCACCCAAATTAATCAGAGAAGGCCACTTTGGAACAGTCAGTGTGAAATGGAATCAGATGAACTGTCTACTCTGGTTGTATGGAAAGGGAGTCCTCTGAAGTTCCTGAGCTGCACTCAGTCCCATCAGCCAAGAGCAGGGACCACCTTCACAAAAAAACAGACATAGTCGGGCTGTTAAAGGACCCAGGCACCATCCATCCCAGTGTCACACTCGAGTAGCCCAGAATGCAGCAAGCAATCCACATGACTCTGGTGAGACCAAGGAGGACTGTAAATCACGGGAGTGATGGCGAAGCAAGGCTCTGGCAGCCAGAAAATGCTGAGCTCAGCCCGTAATTTGCAATCCCTGAGTAGAACAGCATGCAATAAAATCCACAGCACACAAAATGGTCCTTTAGAAACATGTCACTAGTAACATACAAGCCACTTCATCAAAAGCCAAACTTATGCTGAGAAAAACTCCACCTTCTTTAATTGCTCTAGTATTTTTTTTATTACAACATGAGATCTCTGTCAATTATAGAATGCATAAAAATACCTAACTGTTTAAAGTAGAAAACAACAACAATAATAACTGCCTTCTTTAAACCATCAGAATTTTGGTGTATTTCTAATCTTTACATAGTTTTTCCTATACTTGAGATTATACATAGTATTGTATCCTGATTTTTTCCCCACTTACCTCATAAGCATTTCTCCATACCATGAAAACTTTTTGTGTAGATTCTTCATCATATGTACATAGTATAATTTAATTACACATTTCCCTATATTTAAACATTGAAGTTGCTTTTATTTTCTGCCCTTATAAAATTTGCAGTGATAAACATCTTTCTGCATAAATATTTGTCCAAATTTCTAATTATTTCCTCAGCCAGATTTCTAGAAAGGGACTATATCAAGCAAGGGGCATGAACATTTTAAAAGCCCCTGCTATATTTTGGTAAACTGAAAATCCCATTTTTCATTCAATGTAAACTTCCTTTTTTTAACAGTTACTTTAAAAGAGAACAAGGTGAGTAGGATTTAAGGTTTGAACAGAGAGAAAGAGAATAAGGGACAAACCCGCAATACAATAGGGTCAACCAGAGTAGGCTTGTAGCCCCTAGAAAATAAGTCTGAAAAGAAAGTGTGGTGAATTGAGGCAGAAAGAGGGAGAGGGACCATCTCAGAGAAAGCAGCTGAAACTGGCTTCACGGGGAAGGTAGGTTCCAAACTGGGCCTCACAGGACAGACAGGTGTTTAACAGGGGAGCCAAGAAGGGAAGGAGGAGGAGAGACAGGCCAGGCAGAGAGCCAAGACAGGGATTCTGTAATCAACTGCAGAGAGGTGAAGGCTGAGAAGCTGGAAGCCTCAGGGTGGCGTCCGTTGGTTCGTATTGCAGGGGCTCTCTGCCTCTCACTGGAAACTCCAGAGCTTATGTTGTTTCTTGCCTTTGTGCCTTGCTCAGCTGCCCTTCTGCCCAGAAATGTCCCCAACCCCAGATAACCTACTGATCCTATGATTCTCAGTGCAGGTGTCTCCTCCAGGCAGCCTTCCTAACCTATACCTGGACTCAGGGCCATTCATGACCTGTGAATGGGGATAGGATAGGCTGTCTCTCTACAAAGCCTGCTCCAGTGAAGTGCTCAGCATCTCTAGGACCCCATTAGGAGTGACTGCTGAGCCAGAGATGATTCAGAAAGGAGGCCGAAGGCTGAGAATTAACACTGCATTGTGCTCATGACTGGGGCACAGTGGGGATGAGCCCACACAAGTCATGGAGGAGAGGCAGAAATAGACCAGAGAGATAAAAGCATTGTGAAAGCTGATTATACAGGAGATTCTAACACGGTCTTCCTTAGATTCCTACTCTAGTGCGCAGTTCTCCAACTGGCTGTAAAGCACATCCCCAGAGTGCCAATTAAACATCTAGATTCTCAGGCCCCATCCCACTCGGGAGGTCTGGGTGTGGTCTGGGAATTTGTGTTTTTAACAAGCCTCACAGGTGATTCTGCTGTGAGCGATCCTTCAACTAGCATTTCCCAGCCTGTGTTCTGGGGAGCACTCATTCTGAGAAACACTAACATATTGTTCCATGACTAAAATGTGATAATGGCTGTAATTTCCCTTTCTCATAGAGTCTTAATGCACGTGATCAAGGTACAGGTTCTGAAAAGTCCTGCAGTAAAGAAGCCAGTTTAGGCTTGTTTAGCCATGGCATTCCCAAGGCCTGCTGATGTGGAAATAGTGTCCCATCAGCTAAAGCTGGGAGAGTCGCAGATTTTGGAATTTGGGCTCTGTGGGATCAGTGAATCACTGCTGGTGTCACATCTGTCCTCCTATCACTTGGAGCTCCTGTTTATTTACATGAGGCAGCGGTCTATGCATCTGACCCCCAGTATCAGGGCTGCCATCAGAGAAAGAGGTACTTTGAAATCACAGCTGACAGGTTTCCATCACACACCAGAGCTGAGCTGACAACAGGGTAGAAACCCAAGGTTACAAACTGAAAGGAAAATCCAAATCAACTTTAAATTCACCATGAAACAAGTTTTCTCTTCTGAGTAAACCACTGAGTCACACTGATATATATATATATATATATATATATATTAGTCTCTCAGCTTAAAGGTTATAATGGCACACTTTGTATTCAAAAAGAGAAGAAAACCTACCCTAACATACACACACACACACGCGCGCGTGTGCACGCTAAGCCTTTTAAGAGAACCCCAGCATCATTTACCAGGTTATCCCTGTGTAGCCCTGACTGTAATCCATGTCACAAGCCCTAGTCACAAGGTTAGGTAAATCCCTTTGTGGCAGAAAATCCCAAATTAGCATAATGATTTGCAAAAGATGGAGTCCACATGATTGTTTAATTTGACCTTTCAAACTAGGAGGTGTCTCCCTAACCAGGCCTGCCTCAAAATCTTTATCTGTGCCCAGAGGGCAGTGATTCCCATCAGTTCTCCCTCCCTCAGACAAGGGGGTCAGCACCCACCTGCAGGCACCCGGGACACAGCCTTGCCTTGGTTCACTCCTTCCGTCTGGGGCCGAGATCTGAGCAGTTCGCGGTGATGCCTGTGTTGTAAACAAATGGCTCAGGGTGTGTCTGTTCCACCTAGAGTCCCCTCAGAGCCACTCAGGGCACTCAGATTTTAAGTCTCAGCCTGTTTTTGTCTGTTTTAGGTAATTCATTCCACAAATATTTGCTGAGGGCCTCCTATGAGCCAGGTCCTGTGCCACATGCTGAGACAGAAAGCAGGTGTCATGGGATCCTTATGAAGTGCTCTATCCAAGACAGTTCACTGCCTTCTGTGAGCCCTGGGCGAAAGGGGGGAAATTAGCATATTTCTACTTTTTTTTTTTCACGTTTTTTCAATATCTCACTTTTTAAAAAAAGCTGAGTAGGGATTAAGGACATAGGCTATTAGAATCAGGCAGACCTGAGTTCAGAATATAAACTTTTGTTTGTAAAGCCAGGATTATAACACCTATGTTTTAGATGTTCGTGAAGGTAAATGTGCAGTACATGGCCCACAGCTGGCTCTCAAAACTGATGCTCATTCTTAGTAACAAGTTAGTATCTTAGAGCTGAAGAGGGTGATGGCTTAGAGCCAGACCACCTGGGTTGAATCCCAGCTCCCCCATAGGCAGGCTGTGTTACCCTGGGCAAGCAGTTTCAGCTCTCTGTGTGGATGGTTCAGCGTCTGCAAAACGGGGAATAATGACAGTGCCTGACTCCAATGTTGTTATGAAGATTAAAGGATCTGCACACGCGAAGTGCACCGAACAGTGTGCTGCACAGAGCAAATCTCATTACATGTTAGCATTTCAGATATGGTTAGACTTACACCAATTCAGTATGTACGACTCTTTTAGCATTTTATCCTCTGCAAATCGAGAGATACTTGTATCTTTTTTAAATTGAACATAGGTAATCACTATGTCCTATCAATTTGGTCTTCCATCTTTTATCTACTGTATCATGCATTTTCTAGAGCTGTATTTGGGAGGGAATAGTGCCTGGTGGTAAAAGCATGTAATCTGCGGCCAGAGTTCGTAGGTCCAAGTTTAGGTTCTCTTACTTGTATAATCCTGGATGGGCCACTAACACTCTCAAGGGTCTCATTGACCTTGTCTGTTAATTGGTCATGAAAGTTAATGCTGGCCTTATCTCCAATATCACAAGACCATGAAGGAGGAAGTGCTCTAACCTGCCAAATGCCGGAGAAGTGGCTCAATACTGATCTAGAGAAGGACCGTTGTAAAGTGAAGTTTTAGAGTTAGACTGCCTAGGCTGGAATTGTTTCTAGCTTATAGCTGTGCAATCTTGATAGGTTCCTTGGGCAATCTGCCTCCAGTTTCCTCATCTGTAGCATGGGGAATAATGATGTAAAGATTAATTAAAGAGCTTAGCACTGGCCAATGATGTTAGTTGTTGTTATCATTGCTCTCAGTTTATCTTCCCTACCAGATTGTGAACAGGAGCTCATTTAATTCATCTTTTTAGTCTTAGTATCCAGAAACTACTTACCTATAGTTGGCTGAATTCAGGAATGGTAGAAGGAGTGAATGAATAAATACATTTAATTCTGGTCTTTCCTAATGATCTCAGAGACTCAGCTGAGTCTTCTTAGGGCCTGACTGTGTTTCCATATTGTCTTACTGCTTTAGTTTTGGTAAATTTTATCTCTAAGGAGTCACTCCTGGGTTAGTATGGAATTTGATATCAGACTGAAGTAGGTTTGCATCTCAACTCCACTTTCTAACTAGTTGTAGGACTTTGAGTATGTTACTGACCCTTTCAGAGCCTCCATTTTCTCATCTGTAAAATAGAGTTAAACCCACCTACTTCTCAGAGTTGCTGAGCTGACTGGACATTACATATGTGAAAGCACCTGGCACATATATAGTAGGTGATCAATAAAAGGTGGTGAATGTAATTTTATTTAACTACTTTAAAACTCCTAGTTCAAGTTGACCCTACTTTGAGTATTAGCTGAATTTCTGAACTCTGGTGTGCAAATGATTACTTTCAATGCCAGATCCTCTTCCTCACAGACCTCCACTCTGCCTCTGTGGGCTGGTGCCCATGACTTTCTCTTACTGCCTGACTGACTGGTACCCTGGTGTGCCCAGCCCTGCGCCTGAGGACTGACACTAGAAGCACGTTCTCTGTGTCCTCAGCAGCCTCCCTGGTCTCCAGGGATGCCCCATCTGAAAGTCACTGTGGCAAGAGCAAATCAGCCATATCATGTTCCCACCTTCAGATCCCTAATTTTGAAGATGGCCATGAGCACAACTTCAGAGTCAAACAGACTGGGGCTCCACCACTTGCTTATCTGTTGTGTGACTGTAGGTAACTTAGCCTCTCTGAACCTATGTTTCTTCATCTGTAAAATGAAGACAGCTTAAGGTCATGTTTGCAAAGGGGTACATAAGATGATGATGACAGCCCACATTAAGTGGCACTGCGATCAAGGCCCTCCCCCATGACACGGGGAAAAGGTGAATGAAATAAGTTATCAAATGCCCTAAAAGCATGAAAGCTGGCCTAGATTTAAAAAATTTAGAGTAAAAATAAGAAACCTGATAAGAAAAAAAAGAATCCTCAATAAGCCCTATAGTGAGTTTACCTCGTACTAACATTTGTCATTGTCATTATGTAGTAAATTCACTATTGACTCTATCGAGAAGATACTAAATAGAGCAAAGAGTGAGAGAGATTCCTACCATGCTTCTAAAATCATCTGACTTTATAATTTTAATCTTAAAAATTTCAGTCTTAAAAAAAAAGTGCTTCTGGTAGTTTCAGGAAAGCATTGGTAATCAAAAAAAAATTTTTTGTAGCTCTATTCTCTTTTCTTTATTAAATGTATTGGGGTGCATTGGTTAATACAATTATATAGGTTTCAAATGTACAATAATACATCATAAATATATTGTATTGTGTGTTCACCACCCAAAGTCAAATCTCCTTCTGTCACCATATATTTGACCCCTTTCCTCCTATCTACCTCCTCCCTCCTTCTTTTCCCTCTGGTAACCACTAAACTGTTGTCTGTGTCCATGAGTCTGTGTTTGTCTCATTCATTTGTCACTTTCAGTTTTATATCCCATGTGAGTGAAATCATATGGTTCTCAACTTTTCTGTCTGACTTATTTTGCTTAGCATGATAATCTTGAGGTAACTCTATTCTTAAATTTTCAAGGAATCTCCACACTGTTTTCCATAGTGGCTGTACCAATTTACACTCCCACCAGCAGTTTTTCTAATGTAATGGATACACTTTTGGGGGAGGAGGGAAGAAATAAAAAGAAAAAAATGTGTTTAGTAAACTCTTTGCTCATGCCTGCATTTTGCAGCAGAAGCACTAGTAATATCTACTACTGTCATCAGTTCCTGTTTATCTGGGAATGGTTTATCTGTTTTCAGGATAAATTACAGGCTAGTGTTAGAAATGAAGGAAAGGTAGCTAACATTATTAAGCACCTACCACAGACCAAGTGTTTTGCCTACACCATCTCATTTAATTCACACAGTTCCCCAGTGAAGTAGGTGGTGTCATCTCCATTTTATTAGGGAGCAACTGAGGCTCAGAGAGGCTAACACACTAGATCGCATTACTTAGCTAGTACATTGGGCTCCAAAATCTGGGCCCTGGGCCATGCTCCACAGAGTGGAGGGGGACAGTGTCTGTTTCTAATTATGAATTAAAACTATGTGATTTGTTGGGTTACCTATTGCTTTGCTTTTATTCCCCTCTGTTAACCTGGACAAATGAGAGCTGACTATATGGCTTATTCCGAAAGAATAATCTAGGTGTAAATTTTTCCTTATGTTAAAAGAGAGCATGTGTTTTAACAATGATTTCATGTTTGCTCTCATTTTAATTTGGCAAAAGGTTCTAAAGTGTCATGTAACTGCTGAATGCTTCTAGCCGGTCTTTTCCCTAGTAAAAGGTAAATAATAAGAACCAGGATATGTAACTAAATGTTTACCTTTACTAAAAAGTAAACATTTTTTTCCCAAGTTACTTTGAAGATAAGTCAAAAATGAAAGCCAAAACAGATTATGAACAGGCCTGTCAATTGCTTGACCTTGTTCCTTGTGTTTCTTATTCTCTGACAATCCTTGTGCTTCCAAATAGATAAAAGACACAGCCCACAATTTGCAGTCCCTTCCAGCAGAGCTGGCTGTCATTAGGAATGAGGCAGGCCCCTCATGATCCCCTTGAAAGCCAGGACTGATAGGACTTCTTGCTTCTCTAGCAAACTCCCATTAATGTTTCCCAGACACAAGTCAGTGACCCATTGTCCTAACATGCAGGATTTGCTGGGGCTTTTAAATAGCAAATTACTTATGCTGAACGCTAATAGCAATTCCGAAATAAAAAAGAAAATCCTGTGCAACTATTTCTAGGTTCATAGTTTTTTTTTTTCCTGTTTTAAAGTCTAAATTTATAGAACCTAGAATTTGTATAATTAGAAAAGATGGCTTAGTATGTTGATGCAGTTTTCAACCTACTCAATGATGACAATAATAAAAGGTCACACTAACTGACTATTCTTATGTAGTTCTGGGTCAGAAAAGTTATTTACATCTTTAAAATGCTCATTAGGTTTTATTGTACCAATTTTGCAAGTGAGGAATATGTCTCAGAGAAGTTAGGTCAAGTGCCTGAAGTCACACAGCTACTAAGTGCTGGCATTGCAGCCAGATGCTACAGCCCTCTGAAATAAGATTGGGTGTTTCCACAAAGTGTATCCTGAAGGCAGTGGCTTGTGTTTTTTTTTTTCCACTCAGGACTTCTGTGAGAATGTAAGTCTACTGGTCTTTCTCCCTCTAAGGGGAAGTACTTCTTGGATATTGGCTGGGTTGTAGGCCTGGCTGAAGCCCCTCTCAACACTCCATCTCTACCTTTCACTCTGTGGGCCCTGCAGACTGTCCCACGGTCCCTGGTCATCACACAAACGCATGCCCACCGTTACCTCAGCACCTTCACTGTCTCTATCCACTGTGCCTGCTCACTCTCCCAGGTGTCCACCCGGATCCAGTCCGATGTCTGCAGGGCCAGCTGGACCATGGCTACTCGGTGCCGGGCAGCCACGAGTTCTTTCTTCTTGTAGTTGTCATTGACAGGAGAGATGATACCTCCAATCACCTGGTACATTCCTAGGCAAGGGAGAGCAATGGTGTCGCACGTGCAAATACTAGACTGAATTCGGGTGCTAAAAATCTCCATGCCTTATCCTGATTGGGAGCAGACACTGGCATTCTCTCCTGGGCAACCAGCTCCTGTGCGCAAGGTAAAAGCCACCTCAGCGACCCTATGCTTCTCCTCCAGAGTCTTCTACAACCCAGAGTAACACTTCTGAAAGGAAGGCTGTGAGGGTGAAGCCAGGCAAGACTCCCAGAGAGCATTGTGGACAGTTCAGGTCAGAGTATTTTGCAGGAACACCATGACTTCCCTCTCTATGGGACTTAACAGAGGCACTGTCATCCTCTACTCATCAGCAGAATAATAGTTACATATAGTTTCTTAGCCTAATAGGGGGTTTTGTGGATCAAAGATGAAGGGATGGGATTTAGCATGAACCAGAATGGGTGAGTGAGGGGAAGTGGGTTGCATAGGACCACCACTGGTGTTGGAGGAATGTGCTGTTAAGGGAATGAGAAGACCTACTTGACAAAAGACATGGGCCATACTGATTAGTGATGTTGTATGGCTTAGGGTGTGGGGAATGGGACATCTTAAGTTTGAGCTACAGTGACATCGTAGAAGCTATAGAGAACTGTCACGTAAAGAGTATGAAAGGGACTCAAAGAGCTTTGGGTAGGAGCTCCACCTCCATTACTTATAGGATGCTTTAGGCAAATTCCGAGTTATTTAAAAAAGAAAATACTTAGCCATTTGAATTTCAGTTTTTCTGTCTGTAAAATGGGATAATACCCAAGCTTGGCAGGACTTTGCAATAAGGATGAAATTAGATAATGTTTGTGAAGTGAGATAATATTTTGATTTAGTATATGTTTTTAAAAATTGTATTCTAAAATATAAAATGCACATAAAAACATAAAAATATGGTTTGACAGTTACAAAGTATATTCTGCTATAATCATCAGTTCCCTACATGACCCCCACTCTGACAGAAGTTAATCACCATTCTTATTTTTATGTTAATTCTCTTGCTTTCCTTTATAGCTTTACCTTTATTATTAATATATTAATATAAATATATTTCATGTATTTATGCAGCCTTAAAAAAAATCACTGCTTGTATGGGCCTGTTTCTCTACTCTGTGTTCTGATCTGTTGCTCTATTTGCCTGTCCTTGTACAACATCACACTGCTTTGCTTAATGTAGCTTTATTATACATCTTGATATCTGGTTAAGCAAATCCTCCCACCTTGTTCTTTAAGAGTATCTCAGCAATTCTTGACCTTTTGCATTTTCTACATAAATTTTAGAAAAAACTTGTCAAGTTCCACAAAAATGAATGTCCTACCTACAACCAAAAAACCAGGTGAAATCTTGATAAGAATTGAATAGAATCTATAATTCAATTTCGGGAGAATTGACATCTTTACAATATTGAGCCTTCCAGTCCATGAGCACTGTTTATCTTTCTATTTATTTAGGTCTTCTTAAATGTCTCTAATGTTTTACAGTTTTTTTATTCTTCTAGTGCACTTACACATGTTTTGTAAGATTTATTCCTAGATAATTGACTTTTTGGATGCCACTATAAATGGCATTTTTAAAAAATACATTTTTTTCCTGTTTGTTGTTGATATGTGTAAATATAATTGATTTAGGTATCTTGAATGTGTATCTAGTAACCTTGTTAAACTCTTTTGTTAATTCTAATAGTTTATCTATTTGAATTTTCTATGTCTAAAATAATACCATCTGAAAACACCTACCATTTTGCTGATTCATTTCCAATCCTTATATCTTTTATTTATTTTTCTTGTTGTATTATTTAGGACCACTAGTATAATGCTGTCTAGAGATGGTATCAGCAGGCATCTTCACCTTATTATCACTTTACCAGGGAAAGCTTTCAAGTTTCATTAGTACCTGTGGTGCTTGCAGCAAGTTATCTGCAGCTATTCTTTTTCAGTTGTGGCTGAGACAATGCTAGGTGCTCATTAAGATCCATTTTTATTTCTACTCTTTCTGGGCACATAGGAAGCTAATGTTTCTCTTCCTCTTGAAATCAGGTTGGGTTTATGTGAATTGATTGAGTTATATTTAATGGCATTTGGGTGAAAGTGATATATGCCCCATCAAGATTTGGCCATGAAAACTCTTGCAGGGCCCTCTAATTCTCTTATAGTGAATCTGAAAACTGTAAGATAGCAAAGCCATGAATAGGGCCTATTAGGATGCCTCAGACACAGCTTGGAAGGGAACTGCCTTTTCTTTTGAACCTACATGGGATATATCTGATGGGAGATAACCTTTATTTAATGAGTTAAGCTCCTGAAATTGGGAGCTTTGTTACTGCAGCCTAGCCTGTTATATCCTGGCAAAAATATGCTACTTTTATGCTACTTTAAGAGATATTCCTAGCTATTCCTAGTTTAAAAGCTTTTGTCATAAGAGAATTTTATCAAATGTTTTTTTCTGCAACTCTTAAAATGACTGTGTGATTTTTCTCATTTAGTCAGTTAATATAGTGGCTTGCATTGATTAACTTTCTAATATTTTATATTGTATTCCTGAGATAAACTTAATTTGGTTAAGACATCTTTTTAATATATTGATTCACTTTGATAATTAGTTTTTTTGTTTTTGTCCTAATCAGGTTTTAGTATCAAGGATATGCTAGTCTCATAAAAAATATTGAGGAGTTCCCACCTCTTTTTCTGTGTTCTAAAGAGCTTGTGTAGGAGTGGAATAATACTTTTTTTCTTAAGTGTTTGGTAGAACTTACCAGTAAAGTCTGATGAGGCTGCTGTTTGATTTGTGTGAAATTTTTTACTACTGATTTAATTTATTTAATGCTTATAAAATGATTTGAATTTTTATTTCATTATAATTTTTGGCAACTTACGTTTTTCTAGGATTTTTTTTGTCCATTATATCTAAAATTTGAAATTTATTGCATAAGATTGTTCACAATATTTTCTTACCTCTTTAGTGTCAACACCATCTGTAGTGATGGCCTTTTCATTCCTAATGTTGGTTATTTTTCCTTTTTTTTCCCCCTTGCTCAGTCTTGTGAGAGGTTTATCATTAGCCTTTTTAAAGAATCTTCTTTTGAATTTATCAGTCTTCTCTACTGAATGTTTGTTTTCCTTTTATCAATTTTTGTTCTTATTTCTATTAATTCTATCCTCTCACTTACTTGGTGTTATTTTGCTCTTCTTTTTTTAACTTCTTGTGATGAATGCTCACCTAACTAATTTGTGGTTTGTCTTATTTTCTAATATACACAGTTTAGGCTATAAAATTTCCCTCTAAGCATGTTTTTATTTGCATTTCACATATTTTGATATGTTGTGTTTTCATAATCATTCAGTTCAAAATATTTTCTGATTTTTATTATTATGTCTTTTTTTTTGATCCATGAATTACTAGAAGTATTTATCTTCATTACCAAACACATTTAGATGTTTGATTATCTTTTTGTTATTGACTTCTAGCTTAGTTGCACTGTAGTTGGAGGACATTCTCTATATTGAATTTAATCACTTGAAATGTATTGATACTTGCTTTATATCCCAGGATATGGCTAGATTTGGTAAATGTTCTTAAAAAGAACGTGTCTTCTATGATTGCTGGGTGCAAATGTCCTGTCTACTCAGTCAAGATTGCTAATTGTTTGTTTAAATTTATGTTCTTACTGATTTTTGTCTGCCTGTTACATTAGTTACTGAGAGAAGTATGTTAAAATCTCCCACTATGATTATAGAGTTTTCTGGTTTTCCTTTTAGTTCTTTCAACTTTATCTATATATTGTAAGGATGTAATTGCCTACATTATTTATTATTCTTACATCTTTCTGTGAACTGAGTCTATTTATCTCTAGTAATGTTTCTAGACTTTAAGTCAATATGTCTGATATTAATAAAGCCTCAACAGCTAGTATATGCATGACATATTTTTTCAACCTTTCTATACTTCTGTATTAGGCAAGTCTTTTGTAAACAGCCTGTAGCATTTCATCTAGCATTTCTGTCAACTGCTGAGAGTGGGGTGTTGAAGTCCCCACCTATAACTGTGAATTTGTCTATTTTGCTTTGCAGCTCTAGCGGTGTTTGCTTCCTGTATTTTGAGACTCTAGTGTATGTGGGTTTGTTTTTGTTGTTGTTTGTTTTGTGTGTACACATTTAGAATTGTTACATCTTCTTAGTGGGCTTTTATCGAACTTTTAATTTTGTTTATTTTAGTCATCATTTCTAGAAGTTCTGATTGGTTCATAAAATCTGGTAAGTCACTATAACTTATTTTTTCTTTATGTAAAAGTATAACTTTAAAAATCTGTATGTGACAATGCCAGTTTCAAAGTTCATACAGGTCATTTTTGCCATCTATTGTTTCTGCTAGTTCTAATTGTATTGTTTTGTTTCTTTTGTACTTAGTTATTTTTGACTGCTTGCTAGTCAATTCTCCTGACTAGTTATTTATGGAGGCTTCCCCAAACCTAAGATAGAGATGCCCTTCCCTAGAAAGACTTTACGTTTGCTTTTGCCAAGCACATGGGGTTATTAAAAGTCAAGGATGTCCTTAAACTGAGTTTTTGACTTGAGATTCTTTGACCAATCCAGGCAAAGAGTGGCAAAATCTGATGTATGGCCTTTTTTTTTTTTTTTCGTCAGTAATATTTTATTTTATCCCTTTTCTTCTGCTTGCTTTAGTATTAAGGCATCAAGGCTTGGAGAAAGAAGGCAGGTTAAGGTCTAGTTCACTCTGGCCTCAGAGTATAGCTCCTTGGGAGTCCAGCTTAATGTGGGAAGTCACCCATAAGGCTCCTCGGCTTGGGAGGGCTCCAGCCTTTGAACTCTCCTTCTTGGCTTCTATGGCCACTGATTCAAAGCTTAAGTAAGTAGTACTGGTGAGTGCCTGCAGGGCATCTGTGTTTCTGATGTTTTAGCAGCATATATACCTCCCGGGTTACAGGTGTTTATCTCTCAGCTGCTATGAGACATCTCTACTTTTCAGCTTTATGAGTAAGGTTTGAAAAATGTTCTATCCACTATTTATTGTTGTTTTAGTGGGAGAGTTAATCCAAAGAGTGCAGGCTGATCCCGGGAAGCTGGTTCTCCGAGGCATTTTTCCATCCCCTATAACCTGGCTACTCTGGGGCCCTCCTTCATGGAGGCTGCCACATCCACTGCTCCAGAGGGATGACAGAACCGCTGAGAATAAAAAAAGGATGTTTAGCTTTTGACTTCTAGCACTGGCTGCTAAAACTCATTTCAGAGGAACACTTGCGAAGGTCAAAGCTCTCATTTGTAACAGCAGGCTCTGTTGAGAAAGATTTATTTAAGTTACAAAAGTTACCCTTAAAAATAAAAAAAAAAAGAACCAGAGCCCAGGGAGTCAGAGTACACAGTTTTACTAAAATGTAAGGAGAGACTATGAAAATGGAAAAGAAAAGCTCTTTCTGGGCTTAGATAGGGGGAGGGTGATTAAAAGAATGAGCAGCAAGTATAAAGAAGAGCGTGGTAGACAAGAGAGTTTAGACACAAGTTGAGGCCTCTTCCCTACACCTGCTTACCCTTCAGAAACAAAACCTTCTTTCTGTGTGTGGGGTGGGGGAGGGCATAATTAAAAGACCCAGTTAGGTTTGGAAACTGTGGTGTTGGTGGACTTGTATCTTGCTTCCCATTTGGAATTCTAGGAGGAGACCATCTCTCATTGCCATATGCCAACATAGAACAGCATCAACACAGCAGAAACGGTGGTGTGGCATGTGCAGGCAGAGAGGACTTCAGAAAACATCCCCTCCCTTGCCTTCCAAGTCCCCCTCAGCTTTAGTAGGGCATAGCAGAGATCCATAAAAATTCCTAAGTCTCCTTGAGAGGAGTAGTGAAGAAGGATGAGAATAGTCAGCAGGGCTCCTTTAAGAAAGTGGAGTTACAGGGTACAGGGTTGCATCCCAGGGCCAGGAACCATGGTGCTGGCAGTAGCAGGGAGAGCCCAGGCATGGATGCAGACAGAATTGGTAGTGCCTGAGCCAAGAGAAGCTGAGGGGGCTTCAACAGTGGAGACAGAGAGGATAGAGACCAGTGCCAAGGTTGAGGGCAGACCCCTCAGCTAGAGGACATTCAGGGCTAGATGCCCCTACACAGATACCAGGATGACACACACCTAGGATGCTTATTAAGTCACTCTCGAGAAAGTAGGTAGTAAAAGATTAACATTATTAAAAACTGACCTGTAAGAGTTAAATAAGCTTAAAATCAGAAGCTAGTTACCTTGAAGTGTCACAGTTTTTACCATTCATTGAAATGATAGCTTAAGAACAAGTTGAGTGTTATAGAAAGCAAAGTAAGTTATATTTCTACACATCTGAGGCTCATGTTATACATGGAACATGTTAATTATTTTTCTTTTCCTCTTTAAAAAAAGTGGGAGAACTAATTTCTGCTGTTTGCTGACTCTCTTGGGCAATTTACACACATTAATCCTTTACATTTGTCTTTGTTTTACTGGAGGAAACTGGGAGTGGTGCACCAGGAATCCCTACAGGCAGCTCTGCTAGGCATCCTGGATCCTCAGGTGTCATGTCTGATGGTTTAGGTCATCTTGACAGGGCAGGTTGTGCATTGAGAAATTATGCTTAGTTATCACCCAGGAGAGGAGAGTCAATATAAATAACAATTTGGGTCAAAACTCCTTCTTGCCTTCCATATGGTCATGGTTTCAAGCCTTTTCTTCTTCTCACAATCGTAGTGTTGTTGCGTCTATGCGACCTCCTCTCCCTTTCTTTATATGCATGACTCCGGGCCACCCACACATGCCTTTGTCTTTACCATGCAACTGATGGCTCCCTAAGGACGTGAATGTGTCTTCATTCTGGTAACATGCCCAGCACATTGCTTAGTATGAAGTTATACTGTCCTTATCTCGAAATTACTACAGCAGTACATGGCTGTGAGTTTAATATGGTGGATAAAATTCCTTGTTTATCTCTACCCCCTGTGGAAAATCTAATAGAATGGTAATAAAAGAATAAAAGAAGTATGAAATCACAAGAGTAAAGAGAGTGAGAAAGGAGACAGCAATATATCGGAAAGGTGAACAAAATTTTGCAAGCTAGAGAGCTGATGAACAGTGGCAAGTAACAGAGCAAGCAGTCTGAAGGTGGTAGTAGTCAAGGTGTCCTGCATGGCAGAAGCCCAGAATGGCTCAAGAACTAGAGGAGCCAGAAACCTCTCCAGGTGGGGGTGCCAGAAGGCCTTGTATGGGAGGACTAATTGAGAGTTTGCCTAAGGAGCCCTTAGATCCAACTGCCTACCTACCATATTCTCCTATTCTGGCAGAAGGCCAGATATCTGCCTTCTGCTGAGGTTGGACCAGGGAGACTCCTGACTCTCTGATATAGGCATAGCTGAGAGGAGGGGGATGTACCATCCTTAAGAAAGGAGGATAAGTGTGGCTCCCAGTATACCAGAGTGGAGATGTCTCTCTGGGAGACTGATCCACCCAAGAGAAGACATCTATAGATATATTCAGGGATCTTGGACCTAGGACCTAATCATATGGCCATGAGGCCCACCAGCTTCAACCATATACTCAGAGTTTCCAGCCAGCACTTATGGCCTGATCTGCAAATATGAATGGACAGCCTAAGAAGAGGCACATTTTAGAAAGATGCTGACCATGAAAGTCAGAGACCAAAACAACCACCAGGAGAAAAGGAACTTGGAGGATACAAAGGCAATGCAGAGAGCAAAAGGAAATTTCAAAAGTCTTCAAATAATGTTGTCAGAAAGATAAGAGATGATATCCATACCCATAAAACAAGAATGGGATGCTTGATAAAGAAATAATCAGAAAACAGGATAAAGCTTTTAGAAATAAAAAAAAAATCCACTCATTTAACAATATTCACCAACTGCCTATTATATGCCAAGTAAATTGCTAAGTGCAGGGGAAATATAGTGGGATGATAGAGCAGACCAATTCTTGTCTTCAAGAAACTTATATTCTGGTAGATGACAGCAGCAATAAATCAAGTAGTAGAAGAATTGGGAAATAAATTTGAAGAAATTATATGTCAAAAAGAAGATACAATTAGAGGATCCAGGAGGTCTAAAATATAATCAATAGGAATTCCTGAAAGAGAATAGAGGAAGGAAAACATCTAAGAAACAATATAAATATTTCCCCAAACAAGAAGGACATAAATTTTCAGAGTCAAAGGCCCTTTGACTTTGAATAAAGTCAACTTTGAATAAAAGGCCCTAAGCACTTTGAATAAAAGAAGGTCCACACTCTGGCAAACCATTATAAAAGTTCAGATCACCATTTTTAATGAGAAGAAGATTCTAAAAGTTTCCAGAGAGAAAACCAGAGATTGAATATACAGGACTGGGAAGCAGAATATCAGTGAACTTCTTAATATCAATTCTGGGATCTAGAAGACAGTGGAGCAAAGTTCAAAATGTTATTTCTGACCTAGAAGTTTATATTTGGCCAAACAACCAATTAGTTAGAGCAGGGATTGGCAAAATTTTTCTATTAAGAAACAGATAGTAAATAGTTTAGGCTTTGTGGGCCACAACATATGGTCTTTGTCGCATTTTTCTTTTTCTTTTTTTAGCAACTGTTTTAAAATGTAAACAAACAAACAAACAAACAAACAAAAAACCTCACACCGTTCTTAGCTCACAGAAAGAATGAAAACAGACTGTGGGCCAGATTTGGCCTATGGGCCATAGTTTAATAACCTCGGAATTGGTGTATGGCACAAAGTTTTGTTCATATTTGCAAGGTCCCAGACGTTTATCTCCTATAGATCCTTTCTCAGAAAGATGCTGGAGAATGCACTACACCAAAATAAGAAAGTAAACCAAAAAAGCAGAAGGCCTGAGATCCAACAAACAAGGGTTCCAAATTAGGAGACAGACAAAGAGAATCCCCAGGAAAATGGTGAAGAGAGATCCCAGATGACAGTGGTGTAGTAGGCATAGAAAGCTAGCTGCCCAGACTGAAGCTGGAGGGCTCCAGGAAGGATATGAGCAGAAACAGAATTGACAGATTACCTAATGAAACTGTTGGTACTAAGACAAGTTTTAGAGATCTTTTGAAAATTTGGGGGCTGAATTAGTGATAAGTATACAGCATCTAAGGATTTAAATGAATAAATTATTAACTTTAGAAAAAAACAAAGTTTATATTAGAGGCAATGCACTCATAGTATACTATATGGTTTAGTTAATGCCATTTACACAGATATAAATATAAACAATAAATAGTAATTCAACCCAAAGTTGTGAGCTAATCAATCTGGGGGCATGTAATGTAGGTGAAGTGTGAGTGTGAAGGTGAAGGTGTGAGAGAGCTAAATCATCCTTTTTCATAATTGGAAGTCAACAGATAATATCTAAATTTGAAAAATCAAGAAATAACAGTATGAGTTTATTATTTATAAATAGGGAGTCAAATACTAGAGAAAATAGCTGAAAAAGTCAATTGAGATTGCTCTGGGGACCAGGAATTAGGAGTGGGGAGGGATGGAACAAAGTTACTGTAAGCCTTTTAATAACTTTTATTATATATATATTTATATATAAAATAAGTTTAAAAATTAATGCACTTTCTAGAAATACTTCAGTATACTGAAAAGTGTAATGAACCAAAAAGTAAGAAAACTTATCTAAGAGGTTAATACTATTTTATATTTTGGTTAATTTTCTTTGTCTTTCTCTTCTATATACTTTTCTTCATATTATATAAATTCAATTTTATGTCTTCTTTATTTAGATCATATCATAAGCATTTTTCTTGGCCATTAGTACTCTTGAAAACACCATTTATAATGGCTGAATAATAATGGAGATTAAAAAAGTAAAAATAATTTTTTTGTGTGCTAGAATCAATATATTGTGACCATCTTTGTAGGTCCTGGTTGCAAGATTTGGATAATTTTCTAAGATAAATTATTAGAAAGGAAAATTACTGGCTTGAACATTTTGGGGGAGTTGACTACATCTTGCTAAACTGCTTTTCAGGATTTCTGAACAACAGAAGATAGTCCCCAGCAGGGTATAGAGTGCCATCTCACCACATCACTGGCCAGTATTGGGACAAATGATTTAAAAACTTCTTTGCCAATTTGTAGGCGTGCGTTTGTGCTTTAAAATAATTCGCATTAAAAATTACTTGTGTGATTTTATTACTTATTAGATGTTTATATTTCTCCTTTTGTGAACCAACTGTTCCCATTCATTGATCATTTGTCTATTGAGGTGTATGAACTCTTTCAACAAGTATATTACCTGCTTGCCAACTGGGTCTGTTGGCAACCAGAGAGAGGACTGATTCCAAATCAAAGACCTTTGTCTCAACTCCTGTCTGGCTGCTATGAGTCAGGTCAGTCTCAACCAACTAAGACTCGCCACATCCATGTGAAGTAAAGCCCCAAGTCCTCATCTCAGGGACATGTCCTTCTTTCATTTTTCTGATCGTTATTGCTCCTCTGCTCTATTCTCTTGTATCAGTTCTTTGTCTCGTCTCATAATTTTTGTATCCTTATACTTTTCTTGAGTCTTGGAAGATGTTCTTGGACTGGTGGTCTAATTCTGTGTAGTTGTCAGATATCACCTCCCTGCTGTCTGGTTTCCACTCAACACTAATTTGGTGATAACGTTTTTCATTCCGAAAGCCCTTTAGTGTCCTCAGAATGCTCCTTTTTCACAACAGGCTGCTGCTCTGCTGTTATGATCATTTTCTCCTCTTGAATCTCACAGAGAACTAGAGATTTAAAAATTCTGCCTTTTACGTGGAAGCCCACTTGGCCTGAATCTGCAGGCTGGGATCTTCTTTGGAAGGGCAAATCCTTCTCACATTACCTGTGATTTTTCTCTGACCAGTCAGCTGCCTCCAGAAAGGTCTACCTGTTCAGTATGGGTTGCTGGGTGGCCCTATCAGAGCCTGGGTAGGTCCCTATTTATTTTGTTCACAGCAAAAGGATTAAGGCAACATTTAGTTTTATTGTAAGCTTTCTTTGCATATTAGAAATATACTTGATTGTGTAGTTCAAGGAAGGAGCTACAGGTCAAAGAAAACAACTATTGACACAGAATTCTCCACTTGTAAGGTTTATCTTCAGTAATTTATTGACTAAAATATATAAGGTAATCAAATTGATTTTTTCTAGATACTTAATTGCCTGTCCCATTTCCTTTTATTAAATAATTTACCCCACCCCCATTTTTTGTTTTTCCCTTACCATATATTATCTTTTTATATAGACTTTATGTTCCATTATGCTATCTAGAATATCACATTCATTTAATCACTTTTTTAAAAAAAAATTACATTTTAATGTCTGAGAATGCTTTCTGAGGACCTCCTTTGTATTCCAGGAGAAACTTGTGATACTTCTTTCAAGTTAAATAAAGAAAAATAGCCAGGGGTATTTTCACTAGAAAGTCAATCAATAAAGGACCATGCCAGTGAGGAGCTCGTCATATTTCCATTGAGTCAAGTCTCTCAGCAGAGGAACAGAGCTGCTGCCCTCAATGCCCTTCATGTTTCTGGTTCAGGTTGGCCCTGGGGACTTGTGTCCTTGGCTGTTTCTCTTATGAATGAATCCTTTTTTCCCCTCATATTTTATTTTCACACTTTTTTTTATTACACTGTATTACAACTGTTAAATAGAAAGATCTGCACTTTGGTTTTTTAAAGTATAGTTGATATACGATATTATATTAGTTTCAGGTGTATGACATAGTGACTCAATATTTATATTCCTTACGATATCATCACTCTGTGCTTTGGTTTGTTTAGTTTGAATCTGGGATACCTTATTGAACTGATTAGTTCTAATCGTTTTTTAAATGTCTCTCTTGGATTTTTAGGGATATAGTAACTACACCTGCAAATAATAAAAACTGAGTTTCCTTTCTATATTTCTTACTTTTGATTGATGCCACTGGAAAATAATAGTGGTGAGTAGGCATACTTTTCTATTTCTTTGCTTCTGTAGGAATGCTTCTGAAGTGTTAGGCCATTATGTTTCATGCCAGATAAATATCCTGATAGTTCTAATTTACTAAGAGCTTAAAAAAAAAAAAAAAAAAAACCCTGAGTAGATGTTGGACTTTACTGAATGACTTTTAAGTGTGTATTGAAATGATGATTTAGGTTTCATCAAAATATACTGTCTTAGTAATGTGATATTTTAATAGATATCTTTATGGTATACTGTCCTTGAATACCTAGGATAAATACTACTTGGTTATGTTGAATTATTCTTTTATTAGCAGTTTCATAACCTACTATTTTATATGAGTATTGCATCCAAGATTATATTGTTAAACACTAGCCATAATGCCACAATATCCTCATCCAATTTCTTTGTTCTAGAAAATGGCTATGGTAGATTGAATTATTGGTTCTAATTTCTCACTGTCACAATATTACACACCCACACCTCCGCCATAGCCTCACAAAGGCAGAATATACATACACTCCCTCACCCCTTGACTTTAGGCTTGACCGTGAGATTTTCTTTGGCCAATGGGATATTAGCAGATGCTACATGAACAGAAACTTAAAACCTGCTTACTTGGTGGCCATCTTGTGCCTGTGTCATCCCTCGGAGAGAATATATGAGGAACCTCTTACTCCATCTTTTCTCCTAGACTCCAGATTTATTTAACTACTTGAAACTAGTGAGAATTAGATAGCATATGAACATTTTGGGGCACTTAGCTGGTACTCAGCAATGGTCACGCCCTCCACTCCCTGCTGTAGTGGGTCAACAAGGAGGATATTGTGGCAGACTATATTTTCCCAAGACAGACAGAACATTTATCTCCCAGCCTGTATGCTCTTCTGGAACCTGGCCACTCCTCCATCAAGAGGTGAAGCCTATGTCCCTCCCCTTGGCTCTGGGTGGGCACTTGTGACTATGTTATCCAGTGGCAGAAGTGACAGCATGTCACTTCCAAGGCTGGGCCATAAAAAATACCAGGTACTTCCACCTTGTGATCTGGGGACACTTGGTTTTAGAGCCCAGATATCAGGCTGTGAAAGCCCAAACTATCCCTACTAGTGTAGGGATATCCCACAGCACAGTTACATGTATGAGTTATGGTCAGTGTCAACATCCTATCTGACATCCTCGCAGACAGCCAGCATCAATTGCCAGAGTAAAGAAGTCTCCAGATGACTCCTGCTCCAAGCTGTCCAATCACTCCCAGTCTCGAGTCTTCCCAGCTGAGTCCCCAAACAATGTAGAGCACAGATAAGCTGTTCCCACTGTGCTCTGTCCAAATTCCTGACCCACTGAAACACGAGCATAACAAAATGGTCAATTTACACCATTGAGTTTGAGGTGGTTTGTTATGTAGCAATAATAACTGGAACGGGAATGGAGATTCAGAAAGGTTATGTGATTTTCCAATGTTACACTACCAGAAAATGGTAAGTGTTGGGATTTGAACCCAGGTCTGCCTGTACTTTTTCTACTGCACTGTATTGGCAACCAATGGTGAGTTCTGAAGAGCCCTAAGCCAGCCAACGTTCAGAAAGTTACCACTAGGTAGCCTCACCTCTTTCTATGTGTAGCCCCAAATGAGGTCATTCCCGGCTTTGACAGAGATTCCGCCCCTCTAGAGCTGACCTGAACAAATAAGACCTTCTCCCCCTGCAACACTGGGCTTCAATAAAATGTTACTGCTGCTTAAAATGCTAGCAGCCTCACAAACCATGAAGCAAGACTTAATAGCATTCCAAAGTGTAAAGACTTTATTATTTCTACAGAGAATGCTTTGGCACATTTATCAGCATTTTATTAAGAACTAGCATACATATTTAAAACAAAACTACACTTGTCAAAACAACTGAGAAAAGTGTTAGGTAATGCTCGGCCTTGGCTGATTCCTAATTCTCCCATTGGCAGACTCTGGTTCTGGGGCCTTTGTCCAGAAAGCTCAATGTCGCCATGGGCACAGGCACAGTTCAACCCCTACCCAATTCATGGACCCTTCTGTCGATTTTCTTTTTTCTTTGGTTGTGCTGGCACACTGGGAAACAAGGCCTTGGAAAGCAAACATCTTTTAAGAAATATCAGCAGCAACTGTTGCAAGTACTGTTAGTAAACAAGGAAAAAGGGCCAGAGTGATGATAAGCAGATTGGAAGAAAAAAAAAAAGACCAGGATCTCAATTATTAAATAAATCTGCATGCTTTAAAAACAACAACAACAACAACAACAACAACCAGTTATTGTGATTAAACTTGGCCTCCAAGATAAGCCTGGAAAACGTGATCCAGCTGCGGCTATTAAGGCTTTACAGCTATTTTAACACCCTTTACTTTCTTCATCAGATTTTAAGCTTATTTAACATGTTTTGCCTTTTCTTTTCATTTGTTTCTTCGGCCAGATTGTTCTTCACTCTTATGGTCCAGATGAACTCGAGACTGCCCATTTATTGCTCTGCTCTGCACTGCTGCCCAGAAGCACCTATGGATTTCACAGGCCATTGCTTGGATCACAGAAGCCTGGAGGAGGGAGAAGAACAGAACCAGGTATTCCCATCATCCCAAAGTAAAGTAGCCACTCTCTGGAGCCACAGTGGGCCATCTGGGATCGTGGTGGCCATTACTGAAAGCGTAATCATTCTCCTTCCCTCCTTCAGTGCCCTCGGAATATTTGGCTCTGTCTGCTCTCCATTTTACTTCTTTCTTTGCAAAGACTTTTAACCAGCAAATTCTTTCTGCATGTTCAAAGCCCCCCCTGGTCTCCAGAATCTTTCAATGCCTGAGCTTGTCAGTGTGAGGTTTCTTTCATTTCCAAATGTCCCGCTTTCTTTGTGTGCAACTTCTTAAAAACTTGGCAAGGTAAACAACAAAGCAATATTTCATAGGGTTTAAATTTCCCTTTTGGTTCTGGATAGAAAGGACTGTTTTGTTTCCCTTTTCTCCTGCTTCTTTTACTATAATCATTTCTCAGAGTCTCAGGCACTTGACTCTGGTCAGGTGGGAGTGCCTTCTGTTTATTTTTACTGACAAAGCATTCAGTGGAGTGACTAGTTCCTTGGTGTCCTGCATGCTTTTAGGGTATTAGATCTTTCTTTTGTATGACTCTGTTTTCCATCATTTAACTCCTGGCTGTCTCTATATCTGCTGAACAGAATGAGTATCTTTTCAGAGTAGGTAGATTTTAAAAAGAACTCACCAGAACTCCCAAATGCTAGTCTCCTGGCTCCTTAGAAACTTGTTACCTTTTCTTTGGGGGGCTTTAGATCCAGCAGGAACCTCACACAGGAAGAAAGGCAGTGGGGAGCAGGTCGTAACCAGATAGTTTTGGATTGTTGTGTAGTTTGCTGATGAAATCATGGGAAAGCAGCTCTGAATACTGCCTTGGGCAGCCTCTGTGTGTGTGGAACCTAGGCAAAGCAGCCTTGCTTCCCATTAATGAATGATTAGTCCTGGGCAATGCACCACTTCAACTGTCCTCTGAAGATAGGTTTTATAGTGGCAGTTAACTTGAGAGTAAGCAGGCGGAGGCACACCTGAATATGAGACTCAACTTTGTTGCTTATGTGCTGTGTGACTTGGGGCAACTTACTTAACCTCTCTGTTTCCTAGTCTCGAAATATAGGAGATAGAGACCAGTTCAAGGCAAACATGTGGTTGGCGAGCACAGAAAATATATCAGTTAAATATTCCTCTAACTTTCTCTTGTTTTCACTACAAACACCATTTCTCTTCTTGGGGCCACATTTATTTATTTAGCTAGCAGCTTGGCATGTACTTTAAGCCAGGCAATGTACAAGCACTGTGAATTCTGAAATACAGTGGCAGCTCTGCCCTCATGGGGATTTCAGTCTTGGAGAAACGGAGAGACACCATGAGGTGGTCAGTGCGGGCAGAGGTACACAGGGATCCTGGAAGAGGCTCTGAACAGGTTGATCATTATTTTCTGGAGGAGGGGACATCTAAACTAAGTCACATTACAATGCAGAAGGCAGATGGTAACCTAAGAAAGGTGGTCTTGTTAATCAAATAGATTCTTTCCACTTTAACTGTATTGAAAAGAGACTTTCTTTCTTTTTAAAAAATCTTGAGAACAAAGGAAGCTTGATGATTCCTTGATTCTGCACTAATATCCTTTTCCATTTCTTGATACATTTCAATTTACCTTCATTGTAATTTACACTCAAGGAAACTGTCCAAGATCTGCTAAGGGATTCAATAAAATAGGTCATGGAGTTAAATGCTGTAGTGAAACACAGGGCTTAATTTTATGGATAAAACTTAAACTGCTTAGCTGCCTTTTTACATTATTCGTGCTAAGACTAATGATGACTCAGTGAATGCAAAGGAATCACTGTAGGAATCAGGAAACCATTTTCTTAATTCTGTAAGCATATCTAGTGGGGTTGTACCCTTTGCCCTTGAGGTTAACAGACATTGTATTAGGGAGAAGACCTGAGCAGCCCACTAACCCACCTCCACCGCCAGGGCTGCTCCTGATACTGCTGCAGGAACAAGGGGCCTGAAACTGGATTTTTCCTAAGATTGACATTGGGAGGAATGAGAAGAAGGAAGACAATGTTTTAATGTCAGTACTTTCCTGGTATTTCTCAAAGTGAGGTCTGCACTGATGTCCTTGTTAAAAATTCCTGGCAGTGAGGCTTAGAAACTGTAATTTTTCCCAAGCATCCCAGGGAAATGGGATTCTTATGCGTCAGTGGAGAACCATGGGTCTCCGCTGACAGTAGAGGGACCACTTCCTTTCAGTTACCCAAGATTCTTTTATTAACCCAGCACCAGGTTATAAACAAAGACCACTTTTCCATAATGACCGAATTATCAATTTTATATCTCAATAAAAAATAAGTTTAGTAAAAAAAAAAAAAAAGAATATAGGTTTCTTAGGTTGTAAATGTTTTATGGAGTTTAATGCAATTTCATTTTTGAGGTTTATTTCTAACAATACCCTTAATTTACATGTCTAATGTATTTATCAGTCAATTCTGATTAAGTACATGGTAGATGATCTTCTCCATTTGCAATATAAAATATACTTTAGAGCTGCAAAACTAACCTAAAGCTAAACATTTTCACCAAGGACTAAAAATTAGTCCCCCTGGGGATACATTTTTCTTAAAAGTTTTATTTTTCTCATCATTTCAAGTATCATTAGATTAGTGTTTCTGTAGCTGTTCTGTGTTATGGTAAATAAGCACCTACCAGTTCCCCCAAAGAAAAAAGGTTCAGTGATCCAATAAGTTTGGGAAACACCAGGGCAGACAAGGTGAAAGGTTTTTACTGCAGAAGGCAGATCCAGAGAGCCCCTAGTAAGTATGTAGATGTGCATAGTAACTCTCCACGAAGAAGAAAGAAATCTCAGGGTTTATCAAGCTCATTTAACTTTCATGGAACATTCTGCTGTTTGAGTGTTCAGAGGACCACACATTGTGAAATACTTAGTTAACTCTGCTGGCAAATTATATCAAAAGGAATCATGCTGCTTTCATTTAGATGCACTGCCCATAAGACCCAGGCCTAGAAAAGTGTTTTATAACTGTGGGTGTATGTAGGTCACTTGAGGAGGAGTGTCATCAAGTACAAACCTCTCACTCTCAACATCCAGTGTTAAGTACTCATCTAAATTATGGAACCATGATCTACTTGATCATCACTAACACCACAACCTCATCAAATCATGATCAGCCTTGCTGACCAGCACCATGATCCCCACCAGCACACTGAAAGTGCCATACCGTACCATCATATGATGACCAGCACGACCACTGCCATCATTATCACCATCACCATGACTTATATCACCATCACCACGATCACTATGCTCTGAGCAGTCGACACCACTGCCATTATTACACCATGATCTATATGACTACCACCACCACTAGTGCAACTGTCACCACCATTTGCTGGGAAGATTCAGCCTCAGTCTACTTTCAGAAATGTGGAAGCTGGACTTGAGCTAGTTGTTGGGGAGCAGTCCCTGGTGCTAGCCACGGGGCAGCCATAGAGGGGCTTTAACACCAGCATAAAATGAAGCTCATTACTTCTTGAGGAGCCAATCTAGGGGAGTACAGCAGAAAAGAAGTTACTCTACTTATGCTCCAGTTTATGTAAATGAACTACTTTACAGCTGTATTTTGTGTGCACTCCTGTATGTATTATAAAATACATAATAATAATAAAAATAATAATAATAAATCATAAGTGGCATATATTGAGTGCTGACAAAGTGTTGGGAACTGTGCTAAAGGCGTTACATATACTATCTCTTTAATCCTCACAATTCCTCTATGAAAGAAATGCAATTGTCATTCCCATCTTCCTGATGAACAAACTGTGAAGGAACAGTGAGGTTAAGTAACAGGCAAGGTCACGAAGGTAACTGATTATATTTCTAGGGTGTGAATCTAGGTAGTCTGGTTCCAGTACCCACATCTTAACCAAACTCCACATGGTTAATACACTGTCTGCACATTGTCTACAAACATATGTGGTGTATAAATATCAGCTGTATATACATCATCCTGCTTGGGGTGGTTTAAGGTATGTTCACAGGTATTGTTGGTTATATGTGATTTGTCTCATGTGCTACTTTTTGAGCCAAGCCCCAGAAGAGGGGGGAAGGCCACCGAAATCTAAGGAGAAAAAAGAGACATGAATGACCACTAAGTACAAAGCAATTTGGTAAAAAAATACATTGGTGGAGTGATGATTATTCTCCAGGCCAAGTTCTTATAAATTCATGTAAGTATGCGATGAGGGGCTTCGGTGTGTGGGGCATTGGGCAAGATGCTTTCTGCCCTTCTGCTCCTTATTCCAAGCTTATCATGAGTGTTGGAAGTCCTGAGCGGGCCTCAGGAAAAGATGTCCTAGGTTCAAATAGCTGTAAAGTTTTCCAAGCACTTCTGTAGACAGCAAGGGCACTACAGACAGATCAGGGTTAATTCTGAGCGTGGTGCAGATGGTGCCTGCCAGGTGTCATCTGTCCTTCCAGTTCATTTCCTAGACATTTCCTAGACATTTCCTAGACATTTTGATTAGAAGTGATCACTTTGAAAATGTACCTACCTATTGTTAACTCAAAAATATACAAATGTATGTAAACATATGTATATTCTACACATATGTAGACATGCACAAATAGATTTTTTTAAGAAAAGAGATGGACTGCCTTAAATAAAGTTAAGCTATGCCCCACTAATTGTTCACAATGGGGCTAGACCATTGTGAGGGATGTCTGACTCCTGTACTGTGGGGGTTGCTGGGCTAACTTTGAAGGCGCCCTCAGCTCTAAGATCCCATCACGATCATCACCCCCCTCATTCTATCCTTCTTATTAAGTGCCCAGGACACACCAAGCTTTGTGCCTTGGAGTGTTTATAGAGTTTAGATTCTTCTGACAATCTCAAAAGACAATTGCCTTCATTCCCATAAGGTTTCTTAACTGGCACGGCCAAAGATGCAAAGGCTGGAAATGGCTGGGTTTTGAAAGCAAGTCTATTTGTTTGGCTCTGAAGTTTTTGCTTGTTTCTGTGTTTTGTGTTTGTTTTAACTACCTCTTAGATTAGGAGTCTTCATCTCTACAACAGGAAGAAAATAATGCCACCTCATGGGGCCCTTTTGGGGATAAATAACATGTAAAAACATTTTGTAAAATGTAAGGAGCTATTCAAATGTAATGATAATATTATTTTGGTTTCAAGTGATAAACACTATTTTAAAAATACATAACAAATTTGCTTAGCTATTTAGATAATGATTTCAACAGAATTTTTGGCTTCCTCTATCATTTTACATATCTTATTTTAATTTTTTATTTTGGAATAATTTTAGACTTAAAAGTTGCAAAGTACTTAACATAGTACAAAGAACTCCTATATATCCTTCACTCCATTTCTGCTAATGTTACTATCTTACATAACTGTGGTATAATGACCTAAACCAGGAAACGAGCATTAACACTATTCATTCATATCTCTCCTACAGTCCCACAATGACCTTCTTCTGGTTTAGGGTCCAATCCAGGATCTCACATTGCATGCCACTGTCTTGTCTCCTCCAATCAGGGATGGCTCCTCAGTCTTCCACGACCTGGGCACGTCCATGAATTTGGTTTGTCTAATGTTTTCTCATAATTAGATTCAGCTATGCACCTTAGGTAAGAACACCTCAGAAATGATGTGCATGATGTTGATTTATCTTGATTTTGGTGGTATTCTTTGCTACTTGGTTGAAGTGGTGTTTGCCAGATTTCTCTACTGTGACGTTACCATTTTTCCCTGTGTATTTGTAATTAATAAGTTTCTTATGGGAAAATACTTTGAAACTATGTATATATCCTGTTTCTCATCATACTTTTGCCCATTAATTTAGCATTCATTGATGAGTCTGGTGTGCAAAAGTGATTATGATGATGTTTGCCAAATGGTTATTTTCTATTTCCAACATTCCTTCTACAGTGATATAATTCTACTATAAGAAAGAATTGCCCTTCCTCTTGCATTTATGTAAGTATTTATTTATTCAATCATTTATTTATATCAATACGGATATTTATTTTATTCTATGGAGTATAATCCATTATCATTATTTATTTGGTTCCTTAAGTTATCCCTGATTTGCCCAATGGATTCTTCTTTAAATTGGCTCCGATGGTTCATATATACAATGAAATATTACTCAGCTATTTAAAAAAGTGAAATCCTACCATTTGCAATGACATGGATGGACCTAGAGGTTATTATGCTGAGTGAAATAAGTCAGTGAGAGAAAGATAAATACCATATGATTTCACTTATATGCAGAATCTAAGGAACAAAAAAACAAACTAAAACAGACTCACAAATATAGTAGACAATTTAGTGATGGACAGAGGGGAGGGGAATTAGGGGGCCAGGAGATTGAGGTGAAGGGTTAAAGAAGTATAAATTAGTAGTTGATAGTTGGTCACAGGGATGGGGAGCATGGCATAGGGACTGCAGTTAGCATTAATATGATGGCTAGGTGGAGGGCCAGGGGAGAGAGGGAGCAATTGGGGGGATCATTTTATGAACTATATAGGTGTCTAACCAATGTATTATATAATTTAAAATAATTTAAATAAATAAAATTTTAAAAATTGGCTCCTATGTCTTTTTGACATGCTCCTATAATGTATTAAGCTCTTCCTTGCTTTTGGGCACCACAAGATATTCAGGCTCATCTTGTACTGTCTGTCCCTGTCCCTTGTACTGTCAACCCCCTCTGGAATCAACCATTTCTCTAAGGAGCCCTCGTTTCTTTTACTGGAGAGTGGCATTTAGAAACCAAGAGGGCTAGTTGTGCTCATTTCTACTGGGGTTTTGTGGTTTCCAGGCACCTCTTAGAAGACAGACCTAGGGAATTATATATTATATACATAATTATATGTATATACTCACACAGGTATAAATACACCTCTCTCTATTTCTATAACTATCCATATAGTATTAAAATATATGTATTAAAATACATGTATTAAAAACCATGAGTTCCTACTGAAACCTTCAATTCCAATCCAATACCACAGAGTGCACGCCAGCCTCCTCTCCTTTCCTTATTTGTAACTCCTTTCTTCAACAGTGAGAAACCTGGCTTTCTCACCCACAAAAATGTACTCATTTGCTTGCTCTTTGGATCTTTATAAAGTAGTTTCAAATTGCTCACCCATACTCCTGTGGAAAACAAATTTTCTAGTTAGAAAACAGGACTTAAACTTCTTTTTGTTTTTAGCCTTGCAATATCCAGTCATAATGCTGTTTTCCAAGCTAGTGAGGTTAGTTTTTTTCTTTCTCACTGCCTTCAGTGTATTATGTATTCATTTGTAATAAAGTTAGGCTCTTTTGTTACTGTTTATATTTCTCTTTGGTTCTCCTCACATCCTGGTTGACTTTAATTACATATTTAATTTTTTTGGACATGTGATTTCATGGTTCTAAGAGTCGGGCTATAAAAAAGAGGTATATTCAGAGCAGGGTCTCTCCTCCCTCACCCTAGCTTCTACCCTGCCCTCATTCCCCTATTCTTTTAGCTGCATTCCCATCCACCCCCTGGAAGTAACCAATCTCATTAGTTTATAAAATCTATTCTTAAATGATTTTTTCCTCTTAAGATTTATTTTCCCTATAATTATCAGTAACTTATAAATCTCCCCAGGGTCTCTTTCTCGACAACCTCATCTTTAGAAATATTTATGCCAGTGCATCTTTTCAATTCATTAAATCAATGCCCTTGTGCTGCTGAGAATGTTACTTCACTGACTGTTTTATCTGATGTTGGCCTGGGTTTTCTGAATGCTCTTTGCATGAGTTCTCTTTATGATCTGCTTAGCAAAGACACCAAATGCTGGTGCCTGACTCTGAATGATCTTTGCTTCCCATTTTGAAGACAGAGAGGATTGCAGGTCCTGGCTCATGAACTCTGAAGCTGTCTCCTCAGGTAGTTCAACTTGACTGGCTGGTGTTGCAGCAGCAGCATCAGGCAGAGACAACATGCAGAGACAACAGTTTGCTCAGAAGATGATGCTCCCCATGGCGTGATGATAAGAGCACTGGCTTTACATTCTAAGAAACTGGGGCTTTGTCTTTTACTTGCTGGGAAGGTCTCATGCAAAACATAGCACCTCTCTAGTCTTCAAGTTTCCTTATATCTGTGAAATGAGGATATTAACACTTGACATGACTGTTTGAAAATCCCTGGCATGGAACGGGGCCAATAAAGGACAGTGTCACTTTCTCATGTCACCCTTTCATCTTTACATTGATCAACTATGTTGTTATAATTATTTTTTTGTATTTTTAATTCAATTTTTTATTTTGAGATACTTATAGATTTATATGCAGTAGTAAAAAATAATACAGAGTGATCCCTTGTGCCCTTTACCCAGTTTCCCGCAACGGTAACATCTTGCAGTGTTATACTATGATAGTAAAACCAGGACTTCGAGATTGATATAATCCACCGATCTTATTCAGATTTCACCAGTTTTACATACATTCACCTGACTGTGTCATGTGTGTGCATGTGTATATGTAGTTCTGTGAAATTCTGTCACATCTATAGGTCTCATGTATTCACCACCACAGTAGTTACATAACAGTTCCCTCACCACAAAGACCCCTCATGTTGTCCTTTTGTAACCATAGCCACTTCTCTCCCATCATTCCCAAGCCCTAACCACTGACGACCACTAATCTATTCTCATTTATATGTATAACTTTATAAATTCGAGAATGTTATATAAATGGAATCATATAATAAGGAACCTTTTAGGATTGGGTTTTTTCACTCAGCATTATTCTCTGGGGATCCATCAAAATTGTCATATGTATAGTTTGTTTCTCTTTATAAGGAAGTCAGGTTCTATAGTATGGAAGTATCAGTTTACTCACCCTTAGAGGACACCTGGATTGTTTTCAGTTTTTATCCATTATAAATAAAGAGGTAATGAACACTGAGTACAGGTTTTTGTGTGAACATTAATCTGGGTCATGTGGTAGTTGAATATTTAGTTTTATAAGAAACTGCCAAACTGATTTCCAGAGTGGTTGGGCCATTTTATGTTCCCACAAGCAATTATGGTCTAGTTTCTCGGCATCCTTTCTAGCACTTAATGTTATCATTATTTTTTATTTTAGCCATTTAAATAGGTATGTAGTAATACCTTCTTGTGGTTTTAAAGTTGCATTTCCCTATTGGCAGATGTTGGTAAATGTCTTTTCACGTACTTCTTTGCCATCTGTATATCCTCTTCAGTGAGATGCCTCTTGACAACTTTTGTCCATTTCCTAATTGGACTGTTTGTGTTTTTAAATTAAGTTTTGAGAATTCTTTATATATTCTAGATGCTAGTCCTTTGTATATGTGGTTTTCAAATTCAACTCTTTTTGAGGAATAAGACAAAGTAAAACTAAATAAGCAAAAATTAAACAAAAAACCTTGATTGTTTTATTTTTATACTTGGCTGGGGGAAAGGAGAAAAGGATAGGAAAATAGAGAAGAGGTCGGAGGCATCTTATAGTTTATGAGGACATGAGTAATGGTTTCCATTTTTCATAGCATTGTGTATATGAGCAGTAGTGAGGCGGAATGGAAACCAGAATGCATGGGGCTCTTGAAGTGTCTGAGGGTCCTGATAAGTAAGGTCACTCATCAGGAAGTGCTGTTAACTCCTAACCTGGTATAGCTGAGTCTGGTGCAAGAGTCATGACATGGATACTTGTCTAGGATCTATTGCATTTAAGCCATATCCCAAGGTAAACATACAAGGATAATAAAAATGCTGATTTGTTATTAAATTGGAACAGTGCTGCCTTTTGAAAAAATATGGAATGTTAATACTTGTGTAGCACAGACCCTTGAAGCCTCACATGATAAAGAAAAATTATCTTCGTTCCAAACAATTACTAGATTAATCTAACATCCTTAAATCTATCTCCTCCAGAAAAAATGTTTTAAATTAGAAACGTGAAAATGGACAGTATTCCAGACCAGAGTAGAGAATTGCCCATGAATATATAGTAAAATCACTCTATTTTATTAATAAATGTCCATGTGAGCCCAAGACAAAGTAACATGCTGGGCTTATATAATATTTACTCATGCTCTCATGGTATCTCCTAAAGCCCAGAAGACCCAGAACTGGAGCTGTCACTGCCTTAAATAAAATTATAACAGCTTAATTTTCCTCCTTATCTCAGATTATACGGCACCACCTGATTGTGATGTACTTAATTTTCTCTGTATTCACCATATAATACAAAATCAAAATTAAAACCACAGGAATAGCAAAAGTCATGTGCAACACTCTGGTCACTGCTCAGACATTTTTATTTAATGCAGAAAACTGCTGATGTAAATGATGTTGCAATAAATATGCTTCAATTTAAAAGCAAGTTGCTGAGAGGAAAACCTGGGAGCCATAAAATACCTCTCCCTTCCTCAAGGTTGTCCAAAGGGATGAAAAGGGCAAAGCTTTCGACTGGGTTGTTATCTTTATGATGCAATTTAATCTGGGATGCCACAAACATGTGGGGCAGGATCGTTAGGAAATCACATCATAAAGTATGAAGAAAGGGCTAAAGAAAACAGGAGAAACTGCTTTGTGGTTTTCTTACTTCCATGCATCGACTGGAGATTATTATGTGAACCTGTCTCATCATGGCCACAAGGAGCTGCTTTAAGCCAGCACTGGGTTAGGCCTGATCAGGATGCTAGCGGAGAGACCAAACATGAATTGGATGTGTCACGTGGGATATACACTTTATGTACATCATCTCATTTAAGTCTTATAATAAATAACCTTGTAAGGTTAGGAGACATTATTCCCATGTTGCAATTGAGGAAACACAGGTTGGAGAGGTGAAGTAAATTGCTCAAGGTCATGAACTAGAGGGTAGCTTTGACAAAAAGGTTGATTTTTCAAAGCCAGAGATTTTTGTGATCCCATGGTCACTGAGAGGAGAGTGTGTCTCCTCTAAGGTTCACTATTCTGCAATCCTTTCTCTTGTGGTTATGGCATCCAAGGGAGAACAGAAATAGAGAATACTGAGACCCAGGAGCAACCAAGTCAGAGGTGAGCTTGGCTGGGTAGCAGCCAGGGCTAATGGGGGTCTGCATGTTGGCAAACTGCCAGCCACAGGCCTCCTGGATCTTGTCTAGGCCAGGGCAGAAATTTGGCCAAAAGCAGATCTGTTCCACGAGTCTAGAAAACCAGTACTCGTCTTTCTGAAGGCATCCATTCAGTTGATTATAGAAAGAGCATAATGGATAAATTCTAGACTATAGTTTGGGACCCTAAAGTCAAACCAGAGCAAAATCAGGGAATAGGGTCTGCAAATGATAGTTTCAGAGCACTTAGGAAAATTGGTGACTGCTCAGAGCTAGCAAGAGTTCACAGAGAATAAGTTATTTTTCTATTTGGTAGCGTTTCTAGATGAGCAGGAATGTAACAGCCATGAAGGCAGAACGTTATGCAGGCATTTGACGAGATTTCATAAGATCACCTTAGCACTGAGGTAGCAAATGCACGCTAAGCCAAGTTGCAGGCAGGAGTTGTCCAGGGCTGTGTACCTGTCCCCAAGGCTGAGTCCTGCTTGCTCAGATGAAGAAGGCCTAAACTGTCAGCCAGTCCTGGAGCTGGATGGGTCTCTGGATGGGTTGTTGAGGGCATTTTAGCAGTTGCTTTTCCAGAGGTTCTCTGCAGATCTGTGTGCCAAGATCTCACCTAGTAGACACCTGGTAGCCACTTAAAGACTTTCAGTGAGTCCCTTCATCTAAAGCTCATGTTCATTACTTGGTATTTCAGACTTCAAGATCTAGTCCTGACCATTTCCCTACTTTCTGCCAGTCTACTCAGACTCTGCTCTCACCAAATGTGTCTTTGGTACCTGTACATTCAGGAGACCTCACAGAAGCCTGCTACTGTCCCTCTGTGGGAGAGGGCATTGAGAATACTGGCCTTCAGGTGCAAGGTCTGGGTTCACACCCCAGCTCCCTCATGATTAGCTGTGTAAGCAACAACTTCTCCAAGCTTCAGTTTCTCTGTGAAGGTAGGAATAGTACTGTCTCCTGACTATTGAACACCTTCTGTGTTCCAGTCCTTGCACTTACACAACCTCCTGTAATCATTATAGCCCATGTGATGTTTTCTTGTGTATTCTTGTTATCCTTGTGCTTAAAGTATTCTTTCTCATCCAAACCTTCTCCCTTGTCCCATCTGATTCATAAGTTATCAAGAGTAGGACTAGAAGTACCTTCGTCTTTGTAAAATCCTTCTGTATGTGGAGGTGTACACATTACGAGGTTCTTATTTTCATGATCACTTTCACAGGGTTCTGTACTTCCCTGTCCTGACTCACTGTCCACCACTCCCAACTCTTCCACTCGGCTCTGCATAATGGCACATTCCCTGTATGTCCTTTACTGAGAGTTCCTGCTCACCCCCTCAGCCTCTGTCTACTGATCTATAAAACCATGGTCACACTTAGGCCTTAGCAATTGGTACATCGTGAGTCTTTCCACTCCCAATGTGGCCACAGTTTCCAAGTGCACAAGGACAACCTCTCTAAAAATTAGTTCTTTGCCTCCTCATCTCCAAAAGTTTCTCCTGAGTGCCCTAAAGCCACCTGAGGGTGCCTTTACGCACTGGACCTTGTTAACCCCAACAATGCTGCAGGGTCCCTGATCCTTGTCCCTCTGGCTCTTCATCACTTATTCCACCACTTCTGATAATACTGTGCTTTTATCTTGCTAGGGTCTCCAGCCCATTCTTCTACCCAACCCATCTATCCTCTCCTTCTTCACTTTACTTTTGATCCACCTGAGATACCAGGTCAGTCCTTTCAAGAATGTTCATGGCAATACGCAGAGCACCATGACCCTCCATACTTCCATCCAGCCAGAAAATTCAGTCAGAAAATTCTCCTGGTTGAACCAAGCTACACTTTTTCTCTGTGGTTGCCCCTGAACAGACAAAAGCTACTGGGTAAAGCCACCCCATGGGGCCTCCTGTAGTACTGACCTCAGATGGACTAGCCACACTGCCCTGTAGTTCATCTTGAGGTTCCTGCCCATGTGGTCTCCCATAGCACATCTCACATCTTCTCTCCTTAAGTTTCTGAGCTTCCAGCAACCCTCGCTCTCAGGTGAGGATTATGCCGCCTACCTCGGTGGACCAGAGAAGCTTTATGAAGTAGTGTCCCCATCACTGTGCTACCAAATACTACTTACCAACATCCACCCCTGTCCTGCCTCTGACCTCCGGTTACAACAGGGAAGCAGCCTGAGGCCAATCTACTCACCCGGGCTTGGACTCCTAGGCCCTCCTGCCCCCATAGGAATGACAACCTGAAGGCTGCAAACCAGTCGACTGCAGCCTGAACTGCCTACAGTAGGTATGTCTTTCTTGGTCCAGGTGTTTTAAACAAAAGATTCTTTTAATGATAATAAAAAAAAGTTCCAAATCAGGAAATTAATATTGATATAATACTATTATCTAACTTAGAGACCTAATTCATATTTCACTAATTTTTCCACAATTGTTTATTATAGCATTCAGTTGTCACCTCTCTTTAGCTCTTTTCATCTGGAATAGCTTTGTCTTCCTTTCATGACACAGCCATTTTGTTCATGTCAGTTATTTTGACTGTGCCTACTTGAGATTTGCCTGATGTTTCCTCAGGAGGAGACTCAGGGTGTGAACTTCTGGCAGGAATGGCACAGAAGTTATGGTGTGCCCTTCTGGCTGCGTCAGGTCCGGAAACACATGATGTCATGTGTCCCATACTGGTGGTGTTAGCTTTGATCATTTGGTTAAGGCAGTGTCTACCAGATTTCTCTGCTGTTATTATTTTTTTCCTTTCTAGTAAGTCTATTGTCAGGAGTTACTTTGCAACTATGTAAATATCTTATTTCAATCTTCTAGTTTTAGAATCTATTAATGATTATTGCATGAATCAATTATATGGTTGCCCAGTGGTGATTTTCTAACTTCACTATTCCTTCTACATTTATTAGTTGGCATTCTAGTACAAGAAAGAGTTTCCCCTTCTCTCCTATTTATCTGTTTATTCACATAATTGACTATAAAATTAATTTATATCAGTATAGACTAATGGGCTGTTACTTTATTCAGTGAGTTATAATCCTTTATTTCATTATTTATTTTTACGCTCAAATTGCCCCAGATTTTACCAGTGGGAACCCTTTCAAGCTGGCTTCTATATGTTTTTGATATGTTCCCATTATTTGAGTACTTTCTTATTTCTAGCACCACAAGATATTCCAAGTTCATGGTATACTTTCCCTGCCCAGTCCCAGAATCCACCATTTTTCCAAGGATCTCTTTTTGTACAGAATGGTATTTAGAAACCAAGATTAGAATGCTAGGTTGTACTACTGCTACTGGGGTATAGTTACTTCTAGACCCTCTCAGTAGACAGGAGTATGATATAAACATATGTGTATCTGTATACATACTGACAGACATGTCTATATGTCTGTCTGCCAGCCTATCTATCTACCTTCCTACTTACTACCTACCTATCAACTACCTACCTATCTACCTACCTACCTACTACCTACCTAATCTTTGTATATTATCTGTCCATGAGTGCACTCTAATACCTTCAATTCCAATCTTACATCTCTAGGATATTTCTATGTTCTCTCTGTCCATGTTTGTAACTCCATTGTCTAACAGTGAGAAATCCAACTTCCAATATCCACAAGATAGTTATTTATTACTTAATCCTAGGATATACAAAAAATAGTTTCAGAATTGCAAGCCCATGACTCTGGGCAAAAGAAACTTATTTATTAAAGTTGAGTATTTCTACTAAATATTTTGTTTATCATATTCTGCAACTGCAAACAATGCAGAATTCAATAATCTTTTAAACATGAAAATTCATATTTGAAACTTTTTTTGAGAAATCCCGTCTTCTCTGACCTCTAATCACCACATTCTCTTAGATGTTTCTCACGTCTCTCAAACTCAGCATGTCTGAAGCTGAACTTGTCCCTTGTTCAATTCTGGTCTACCTCAAGGACTCTCTCTCCCCCTCAGATCTAATTCATTTTTAGGTCAACTTTACTTTCTAATTATCTTCCACATCTGTAAACTTCTCTTTATTGCCATTGTCAGCCTTCTTATCAAAAGTATTGCTTCAACTACCTCCTAACTGGCTTCCCCCATCTACTCTTCAGAGTGTGTGTGTGTGTGTGTGTGTGTGTGTGTGTGTGTGTAGGCAGGGCAAGAGGTATGGGAGGGAGAGAAGAATATACAGATCTCACCTGAGAGCTCACCTGGTTAAAATAAAAAGCAAAATCCTTAACAATGGCCTGCAAGGCCTTCATAGTTTTCCCCTTTTCTCTCTTTTACCTCACCTCCTGCAACATTCCCCTTTGTTCCCAGCTTCACAGTCATCACAAGCTGGTCATTCCTCGGTGGCCATGCTCTTTTCCCCTAGAGGGTCTTTGCGCATCATTTTCCTATGCCGAGAATGCTCTTCCCCTGAACTTAGCTAAACTCATTTTAACTTAAAAAGTATCTGATTATAGTTCTCCATCTCAATCTTTACATTTTTAGAAACACTTTCTTTGAACTTTCTGCCTATGCCAAACTGCCTCACTGTTCACACTGATAGTAGCATATGTCACCTGAGTAATTTTCCCTCTGTGGGATTTGATTAATGTCTATCTCCCTGTTACAGATTGAATGTTTTTGTTTTCACAGAATCATGTTGAGTATAGTCCACTCCCAATGGGATGGTCTTAAGAGGCAGGGCATTTCGGAGATAATTAGGATTAGACGAGGTTATGAGGATGGAGTTCTCATGAATGAGATCAGTGTCCTTATAAGAGTCACGAGAGAGCCTGCTTCCTGTCTCTGCATTCCGTGTGTGAGGATACAATGAGAAGTCGGCAGTCTGCAACCCAGAAGAGAGCTCTCATCAGAACCCAGTCATGTTGGCACCCTGACCTTGGACTGCCAGTCTTCAGAACTATAGAAATAAACTTCTGTTGTATGTAAGCCACCCAGTCTATGATATTTTTGTTACAGCAGTATGAAGTGACTAAGGCATTCCTCCAAGAGTACAGAAACCACTTTGCTCCCATATAATGTCTGCAGCTAGCATAGCTCCTAGCACAGACAGGTGCTCAACAAGAAACTTGGTGAATGAATGGAAGCAGCATGGTGTGGTAGTTATGAGCACAGACTCCAGGGCAAACTGTGTCTACTGCTTACTGGCTATGTGACCTCAGAAAAGTTACTCAAGCCTCAGCTTCCCCATCTGAAAAATGGGAGAGTGACAGTACCCACCTCAGAGAGTTGTTATCAAGATTAAATGCATTTAGAACACTACCTGGCAAATAGTAAAAATGATATGAGTTTGTTAGATATATAAAATGAACAAGTGCTATATAGTCATTAACAAATAAGTATTAATTAAAGTAACAAAGTTTGATTCTAAAATGAAATACAAGTAGACAGTTGTTGAAATATAGGGCAATAACTAAATTATACTGACTAGAAATAATAAGCCGCTGAAATAATAGAAAACATGATTCAAATTGAATTTGACCTCCATTAGTAAGTTTGTGACTACAAATCTGGAAGACAAGTACTTACAACTGGGAATATATCCAATATCTTAAAAGAAGTGTGGGCTCAAATTCTTAGTATAGTACATGAATGCTTTAGGTATGTCTGATGCTATTCATTAGTCATTTGTTGGGCTGAATCATTTTTGTCAAAATTCAGCAAACCAAGAACAAAAATCCTAAATGAACTTTTCAAAACCACCCATGCCCATTACACATATTCATCCATCAAGCCTTGGCAAATCTTCCCTGTGAACAACCCACAAAGCATGCAATGCACAGCAAGCAAGTACCTCGGATTAAAGGAAACACTATAAAATACAGAAAATCCACAGACACCACACATTCCTACAAGCCCGTATCTTATTCCAAAACATTCTTTCAAGTAAAGGAGGGTAAAAAATAGCTGGTTTAACATTTTATCCTTTGAGCATGTATGACTTTGTCAGTGTATTAATGAAAATCTTATGGATCTAAGTTTTCATCTAATATATAATTTTTTCATTACAAAGGGGTATGTCATCACAGAAATAAAGATAGTTAAAAGTTCTGATATATCATAGTGCCTCTGTCAGTTTTTAATGTTTTAGTTTGTTTCAGGAGAAAAAGGAAGAAGCAAACAAGGGAAGGAAAGACAACTAGTTTGAAGAAGGAATGCTTGTGAAAAGGGAAAGAGTTCAACATTAGAGCTATTGCAGCAAACTAGGAAGACACTATTAATTTCTCTTTAAAGGTATGAAACAAATTTCTGTAGCTTATTTGATTCAATTTATATGCTTGCAATATCAAATTTAAATTGTGGGTTGTTTTAGTGAAAACACACCAACAGAAGGAAGATTAAGTTTTCTTCATGAAAAAAGAAAGTCACCTGTGGGGTCAGATTTTCATCCAGTCTTAATTGTGAGCTGATTTTGATTTAGAGAAAAGCCTGTTTAAATATTTGTCCCTGGAGGGATGACGGGTTGAGTTACTGCTCGGTGCACAGATCTGCTGGCTGTGGGAGGCTGCAATCAGTGACTGGGACTGAGTAGGGGGAGATGAAGTCTAACTGTGCAGAGAGGGCAAATTCATACTACATTCCCCTAATGGTGGCAAGAAAGTCCCCTTCTCCATTACCTGGTCCTCCCTGTCTTATCAACTTTGTTTCTCTCCTAAGTGCTACAATGTGATTCTCTTCCACCTTCACGTTTTATTTGTGCTGCTTTCTCTGCCCATAATCCCCACTAAACTGTGCCTACTTAAGTCTTTCACATTCTTCAAGACTTGGGTGTCACCTCCTTCAAGAACCTTCCCCCAGCTCCAATTGGGAGACATCCCTCCTTTGCACCTAGTGACATAATCACCTGTTCTCATGTGTCGTTAGCCACCTACACTGCGCATTCCTTTTGGGCAGGGAATGCAATTTAATCAACTCTATTTCCATGCATCGTGCCTGGCCTGGGAAGACACAGTAAATATCTGTGGGATGTTGAAATGTGTCAACTCAATGTATAGCATTCAAAGACATGGGCAGGAGAATCCATTCTGGACTTTCAAAATGACCAAGTACTTTCCATAGAGGAATGACTAAGAATAAAGGCAAAAAGGTGCTACAGATCATTTGTGACCAAAGCCCTCCTACTTATTAATACATTAAGTGGTAGAAATGATATATAATGTATTCATGTGATTAATTTTTACGCATGCATTCTGTGGTTACCATGTTCTTTGGGGACCAGGAATATACTCTGACACCTCACTGGGCCATGCCAGAGCCTTACCATGTGGATAAAGAGAGTCTGCTAGTATACCATTGAAGTCTCCAATACAGTGTGTAGATGCAGCTGTCTATGAAGCAGCACATTCTAGAAAGCAGAGTACAAGTCCTGTCCTGAAAAACCTCATGGCATCATATAGTTGTAGTTGGGTCTTGATTATTTTATCCAATCTGATAATGCCTGCCTTTTAGTGGGAGTTGTTAGACTATTTATATTTAATGTGATTACTGATTTGGTTAGGTTTAAGTCTGTCATTTTGTTATTTGCCTTCTATTTGTTGTGTCTATCCTCTGGTCCCCCTTTCTTTTTTTTCTTTCTTTTTTTGTATTAACCGAATATATTATTATTCTATTTTATCTCCTTTGTATGCTTATTGGCTATGACTGTTTACTCTTTTTATTTTAATGGTTGCATTAGAGTTTATAATATATCTTTAATGTATAACAATCTACTTTTAAGTGATAGTATACCACTTCATTTTAGTATAAGAACCTTACAATAGTATTCTTCCATTCACCCCTCTATGTCTTTATGATACTCTTGTCATATATTTTGCTTCTAAGTATGTTTTAGGCACCATGATATAATATCATCTTTTTGTTTAAACAGTTAATTATCTTTTTAAAAAAATTTAAATAATGAGAAAAAACTTAAATAATTGCCCATGTGGTTATTAGTGCTCTGTATTCCTTTGTGTAGATTCATATTTCCATTTGGTATCATTTTCCCTCTGCCTGAAGGATCTTAGCATTTCTTGTAGGGCAGGTTTCCTGATGGTAAACTCACCTTTTGCATATCTGAAAAAGTCCTTATTTTACCTTTGGGTTTTGAAAGATATTTTTGCCAGATATAGGTTGACAGTTTTTTTTTTTTCAGTTCTTTAAAGATTTGTTCCACTGAATTCCTTTTGCTGAATTCAGTGACAAGTAATCTGTTGCCCTCCTTATCTTTGTTATTCTGTAGCTGCCTTTAACATGTTCTCTTTATTATTGGTTTTGAGGAATTTGGTTATCATATATCTTAGTGTTGTCTCTTCATGTTTCTCATGCTTGGAGTTTGTTGAGCTACTTAATATGTTCGTTGAGCTACTTGATGAAATCTGTTTTCGTTCAATTTGAAAAAAATTACAGTGATTATTTCTTTAAATATTTTTCTGTTCTTCCTTTTTTTTCCTTCTGGGATTCCAATTACAAGTATAATAAATATATTTTAGGTTATCCCATAACTCACTGATATTCTTTCTTTTAAAAAATTCTTTTTTTCCTTCTGTTTCATTTTAGATAGTTTCTATTGTTATATCTTCAAGTTCATTAACCTTTTTTTCTTGTAATGTCTAATCTATTGTTAATCTTACCCAGTATATTGTTCATCTTATGTATTATAGTTTTCGTTCTGAGATATTTGAGTCCTTTTTATATTTTTGATGCCTTCATTTAATTTTTAAACATACGGTGCATAATTATAGTAACTGCTTTAATGTCCCTATTTGCTAGTTCTAACATCTGTGTCAGTTCTTGTTCAGTTTTGATTGATTGACTTTTATCCTTATTACGAGTATGGGTATAGAGTTCAAAACAATTTTTTTTGGTCACAGAATAGCAACATGCCCTCCAAAAATGTTTTAGCACTTATCCTATCACTACCAATATATGAGAGTATCTATTTCCTTCCTCATCCTTCCAGCACTGAATTTTGTCAGTTTTTTGTCTTTGAAAATCTCATTGGCTAAAACTATTTATGCCCACAACATATTTATTGAGCACAAACTATAAGCTCAGTGGTGGCAATTCTGTGGTACCCAAGCAGCCACAGTAGCTGCCCTCATGGTGCTTATATCCTTGTGGTATTTATCATGTTTTTATTTGCATTTTTATTGATTATTTGTGATGCTGAGCATCTTCTCCTGAGTTTACTGTCCATTTATATTTCTTCTTTTGTATATTGCCTACTAATGTTCACTGACTAGTTTTAGAGAAATTATTTGGATTTTTTAATTATTTTGTAAGAGCTATTTATTTACTAAGAAAAGACATACTCTTACTTTTTGAATAACAAAAAGTTTGTAACAAAGGCATATTTCCTTTAAACTAATATTTGTATATAATTTCTTTGAAGAAATGATTTACATGTTACTCAAAAAATTTTTTATATTATAAGTAATTAAGAATTGATTCTGGTGTAAAAACAATGCCTTAAAGGCAAACACCTTTGAATAATATAAAAACACAAAATACATATATGAATATATGATATACATAAATACATAATAAATACTTTCACATATATCTGACACCAATATATAAATGAGTTACATTCTTTAGAAATAATTATGTAGATTCCAAATACCATGTTACTCTCTTAATAATGAAATGAAAAGTCAAGGAAATGAAACATTCTCAGATTAAATATTTCTGGCCAAACCATACCATTTCTGTTGGAAATACCCTATATACAAGACTGTTAATTTGTAACAATCTAAGATCTATTCTTTCAAAGGAGAAAATGTCAAATTCCTATTATACAGCTGACTCTTGAACAATATGGGTTTGAACTATGTGAGTCCATTTATATGTGAGTAAATATAGAGTTCACACTTCACCGTATCTGTGGATTTCAAATACATGGATTCAACCAATCATGGATTGAAGACGGTATTTTCTGCCTTATTCTATATGCCTTCTTCTATACAATTTTATATAAGGATTTGAGCATATACAGATTTTGATATCCACATGGGGTCCTGAAATCAATCCCTCATGAATACTGAGGGACAACTAACTTCTTGAGGAGTCAGGTTATATGTGAATTTTCAACTGTGTGGGGGTTTAATGCCCCTATTCTCTACATTGTTCAAGAGTCAATTCTAGGACAGTTGTTTACCCACTGAAGAGTAGCAGTTCTCAAAGGCACATACTCCCTGTGCTTTTGGCTGTAAATGAAATGTTTTCATTTACCTACACCAGAAAGGATGCTCTGAGAGAGCCACAGGTTCTATATAGTGCCCAGGGTCTTTAGCATTCATGGGCAACATGAGGTAGGCAAGGGGTGGGGACATCCTGAGAAGGGTTCAACTCTATGGCCACAGATGAAACTTGTTCTTTTCACGTGGCTAAGGGGCATTACCTCTTGGAAGATGATGGAAGAAATGTATGCCACCAGTTATGCTGTGAATGAATAAACCGAGCAGTTTTAATAATGGTAATGATGACAGTAGCCAGCAAAGCCCCATGAGGCACAACCAGCCAGTTCTTCCATTGGACCTGGCCCCCTGACTTACCTGTTTGGTGTAGGTGGTCTCTGGCCACCTCAAACAAGCGCAGGTGCATGTTGGTTATAGGGTTGAAGGAGCCACAGGCTAAAAGCACTACAGGTATTCGGCTCTTCATCTCGTCAGGCACATCTACACCCACTGCAGTGGCCACCCTGCCTTCGTGGGGACAAAAATTCATATCAGGCACCAAGACAATTGTCCAGATCAGTGTTTCTAAACCACACACATTATATCTCACTTGTAAGATGACTGAGGAGGCAATAACAGCAATAACAACATTTATGGAAGGTTCACCATGGGCCAGGACGTATGCTAAAGCACTATGTCTAAGTATTTCTCTTGTCTCACCAAATCCTTTCAATGACCTGAATAGTTACTTATATGGCTCAGGGATCTTAGATGCTGCAGGGCCAGGAGTGAAACCCAGGCAATCTGACCTCAGACACCATATTCTGCTTGTAAGCTCTATACTCTCCCTGTGTTCTGATGGGTCTCTGCCTTCTTCGGGTCAAAAGGAGGTATGTAAGACCCCTACAGTGTCATCTTTGATAGTTCAGGTAGAACTCGTGTCACAGAGTAGACCATTACTTAAAAAAAATAAAAACTTATTTAAAAATATTTCTGACACAAGAAAAATTCCAAAATGTATGCAAAGAACTCCTGTATACTCTTTACGTAGATTTCCCAAATGTTAACATCTTGCTTTATCACTTGCTTTATCATTCATTCTCTCTACATACACACACACAAATAATTTTTTTCTGAAACATGAGATTTATAGATATAATACCTCTTTATCTCTAAATACTTCAGTATGTGTTTTCTAGGAACAAAGATATTTTCTTACATAACTGCAGAGCAATGATTAAAATCAGGAAATTAATATTGTTATAGGACTATTCTCTACAGATATTTTCTGATTCCACCCATTGTCCTTTATCTGGGGCCCACACATTTTGAGAGGGCCGAGTTCACTCTCTTGTCTCTGCATTCTGCCTTTCAGTATGGGTGAGATTAAAGTAAAGCAGAAAACAGCGTGGGTTCCAGGGAAGACTGGCTCTCCTGTCTCTGAGATGCTGCCTCCTAGAGGGGTGGTAAAGAGCTCCATTGGAGTTAGGGCTTGATTTGATTCCTACCTCTTGCTGGTTGTGTGATACAAGGCAAATCACAGTCCCTCTCTGAGATTGTTTTCTAATATTTGATATGGGGTTAATATTACTCTTATAGGGTTGTCGTGAGGATCAATGAGCTATATATGGAAGTCTGGTACACAAGGAGTGTTTAGTAAATAATCACTGTGGATCTGGTGACAATGATGATAATGATGAAGATGTTGTTGCTGCTTGACCATGACAAGGGGGCAGGAGAAAGGAGGCAGCAGTGTGCTTGTACCTGGAAGCTTCCAAAATGGCTCCTAATGATGCTCACCCCCTACTATTAATCTGTAGTACCCTTACATTGAGTATGGGCTGGACCTAGCATTTGCTTCTAATGAATAAAATACAGCAAGAGTAACTTCAGAAAAAAGTTACAAAAAGACTCAGGCTTCCCTCTTCTGCTCTTTTCAGTTGCTCATTCTGATGAAGTCAGCTGCTCTGTTGTGCATTTCTCTCATGGATAGAACCATGGTGCAAGGAACTAAAGGATACCTTTGGTGCCAGCAGCCCATGAGGAACTAAATCCTGCCAATAACCATGTGAGTAAATGTGGAAATGCATCCTTCCCTAGCCAAGTCTTCAGATGAAACTGCAGCCCTGTGAACACCTTGACTGTAGTCTTGTAAGAGACTCTGAGTCAGAAGACCCAGTAAAGCCACATCTATATTCCTGATCCACAGAAATGGTGAAATCATAAATGTGTGTTGTTTTAACCTGTTACTTTTGGTGGTAATTTGTTATGAAACAACAAGTAACTAATACAGTGACTAAATGGAGGAATTCATTCACTTCCTTTCTTACTCCTCTTGCCATGGGGCCCTGGCTGTAACTCTGCAGTTCCAGGGGTAACATGGAGAGTTCTCAGACACTGGAACCTGGGACCTTCTTTGTATCTAAGGTAACAGTTTTAATTTGGCTCTTGTCTCCTTCTCCAGGCTTGTATCCAACCACTACCTGCCTTATAATTTATACTTTAGCAATGATGAACTACTTGTCAGTAGTTTCTTTGTGCTCCTCATGGCTTCCTGCTTCAAGTTTTTGTATATGCTATTTCAGTTTCCTACCACTGAAATACCCCCAGCATACCCTAATCGGTCAATATCCAACTCAGGTGTACATTATTTATGACTTTGATCACTATTTCTTGATTGCTTGCTAGGTGACTGTTACCAGTTAGGGATGCATTTAGCTGCAAGTCCTAGAAGCTTAACCTCAGTGGCTTGAACAAATTGAGGTTGTTTCTCATATGACAAAAAGTCTAGAAGTTGACAGCTCTTGGCATTGAATCATTTGCTCACTAATGACCTTCAATTCTCTAAGCTTTCCCTCCTGATCGCAAGATTGCTGCTGTAGCTACAGCCATCATGAATACAATCAAGGCAAGAATAAGGATCAAGGTGCTATACTAGATTGGTTGTCCCTCTTAGCCAAGAACACAAGGCTTTTTCAGAACTTTCGTGTACATTTTGCTTCTGTCTCGTTGGCCGGAAGTAGGTCATATGGCTACTAGCTACAAGGGATTCTGGAAAAGCAAGCATTTAGTTTTGTAGCCATTCCTGTGGGAACCAACAAGAAAAAGGAGTTGGGAACAGGATTAGCTAATCCATAGTGTCTGCCACAGAACTGGGGATACAGCCGTCAGGGAGCTGACAGTGTAGAAGTTTGTCAGGATGGTTTTTCTGACACCTAGCTTGGTTTAGCTGATCTCTGACCTACTCTAGCAAATCACACACCATTCTGTTACAAAAACCTGCTATTGTGTTTTCCTGCTTACCAGACAGTAAGCCCCTGAAGAGTAAGTATGGTATTTTCTTCACCTCTGGATCTCAGCTTCAAGCACAAAGCCAGGACTTAGTGATGACTGAAAATGGCACTGGTTGGCTGGCAAGTAGACCTGCATCCTGGTGGTGGGAAGGCCCAATGTACCTCATAAAGCAGAGAAATTGTTGGGATGAATTCTGAGTTATAGCGTGAAGATAAAAAACTCTCAACCTAGGAAGGCTGTGGTTACTTCGAGCTTCTTTTGAGGCAGCAGGAACACCCTCTATTGTATGAGAAGAAAGCAGGCTGAAAGCTATTGATGCTTGCTTCTTCCCAGGAAGGTAGGAAGATTTAATGAGATATTATTTGCAGAGTGTGCTGAGCTATTCAAAAAAGCAGCTCTGTGATGAGTGTATATGAAGAGGCTGGCTGTTTTCCACAACTATTATGAAGTCTTTCAAAATTCTATTTCATTTTGACAAAATATAATTTTTAAGACCATTAAAGCATGTAACTGCAGTATTTCAGGTAACCTGGGGTTTTGATCCATTTTTCCAAAACTACTCAGAAACTGTAAATTAGAACATTTGTTTGAATGGTGGCATCAATGGCAATGAAGTTTTACGTGGGGAAGAAGAATAAAGGATATTTAATAGTGTCTTTCTTTTCTTTTCTTGTCGCAGGCACACTGAGCCATACTGCTCTAACAGTAACTTATCCTGTCTGAGCAGCATGTCAGGCAGGAGGAGGCAGTAAGAGCACAGTCCCAGGCTCAGGAACAAGGTCAGTGCACCTGCATCACTTGTATATAATAACTTGCTTTGAATAAACACCCTCCTAAGCCCAAACCCAGAGAAATACAATGATAGGGTTGAAAGGGACTCACTCCAGGGGTCAACCAGGAGAATAAACTGGGCTCCAGTTTGAAAGCAAGTCTCATCAGACACAAGGCCAGATGCATGCCATAAAAGTGACTCATCTGCCCTATCATCTAATAATATCTAGCGAGATGAAGCAAGTATGGGAGACTTTTGCTATTGGGAAAGGCTTCTCATCAATAAGTATTTAATGAAAGTCCACAGAGTGAGCAATAATTGCTGCTGAAGGATTTAACAAGTTGAGAAGGCACCATACGGACTTCTTGGAATTTATCATTAAATTGGTGATGAGGCAAACAGATTCTGCTTCTGGCCCTGGCCCCACTCCAGTGTATCGCCTCCCACTTTACAGCTGTCCAAATAGCACTTCACTCTGCTCCTCAAATACAACATGCAGTTTCCTTTTTCCATGCTTCCGTGAATGCTATTCTGATGATCTGAAATGCCCTCCTCACTCCTGCTGTCAAGGTTTTCTCCTTGGAGGTTTACTCAGTGCTCCCCTCCTCCACCATGCTACTGTAACTGTTACAGGGGACATACCATTCAACTGCACACTGACACCAAAGTCACCCCTCTGCCTTGGAAAACTGGAGGTCACCAGCTGCCGCTCTGCCAGGCAAAGGGACTTTGAAGATGTGATTAAACTGAGGATCTTGAAATAGGGAGGTTATACTATCTTATCCAGGTAGCCCAATTTTACTATGAGGGTGCTAAGAAGTGGGAGGCAGAAGGGTCAGGTATATAAAGATGTAAGAACCAAGAAGATATCAGAAAAGAGAGAAGATGCTATGTGCCTGGCTTTGAAGATGGAGGAAGGAGCCACGAACCAAGCAGAGCAAGTGGCCTCTAGATGCTGGAGTTGGCAAGGAAACAGATCCTCCCCTAGAGCCTTCAATCGGAGCACAGCCCTGCTGACTCCTAGATTTCACACCTCTGACCTCTAGAACTATAAAATAAAATTGTGTTGGTTTAAGCCAATAATTTGTGGTGATTTGTTACAGTAGCTGTAGGAAACTAACATGCTCACCTATTTAGGGGCTGGTTCTCTGAAGCAGCCTTCAAGCTAGGGCAGGAAAGTCACGGGGATTAACCTGATGAAGAGGATTATGAAGAGTGTGTCAGATACAGAAACCAACACTGCAGAAGTCTAGAAACTACCACTTAAGGTGTGTCATCAACTAAAAGCATGTCAATGTGGCCACATGAGCTGGTGTGTAGGTGGCCCAAGATGGGGCTGCAGAGGATGCAAGGATCACACAGGCCCCCAAGGGTCTGTAGAGTCCAGATTTTATCCTACGGACAACAAGGAGCCTTCTGAAGGATTTTAAACAGGGGTGTGACTTACTCATATTTCTGTTTCGAAAAGCACTCCCAAGTGCCCCCATGATGGTGCATCAGGAAGCCCCAGGATGGCTACCCCAAGAGAAGGTCAGCGGGTCTCCAGCTTCCCAGAGGAGGGCCTTCCTTGCTGCCTACATTTCACCTCGATCACCAGGTAATGAAATGCTGGCCGATGCCTCGCATGTACTAAATTCTAACTAAGCACGTGTCCCTCAGCCTATTTGTCACAGGCTGTTGTAGAGACACAGAGAGAAAAGGCAAGCCAGTAAGGTTAAGTGCCCGTCACTGCAGATGTAATGTGCTAATGCTCACCGCTTGGAAGGTGGTCAATTTACCTTTCCCTGCAGTGAGTGCTTCTAACAGGACCCGCCCAGGAAACTGGTTGAAAACACCTCTGTTTATTATAGATATAAAGCAGATGGCTTCAGGCAGAATGGAAATGGATTCTACAAACATCTTTCATTACACAGACCTCTTGACTGCTCTCCTCATCTTAAAGAAAACAAGAGACGCGGTATGTATTTTGTGGGGGTGACGAGAACATTTTTCAAGACCCGGCAAATCATTCCCATCTGTGCAAGTGTGTCAACTTCTCCAGGGCAATCAACCTTCACGTGAACTCCAGGTGTTTTTTCTTTTAAACTGTTAGATTTACCCACTGTTGCTATGGGCACACGGTGGGGCTAAGAACAAAAGCAAAGCGAGCCTTCTTTGTTGGTGTGAGGATCCTCTGTCAACCGCCCCTTGGAGGAAACAAACATGCCAATTAAGCCCTTGTCCTAATTATGAAACTCCCAAGAAAGCAGGGAGCCTGGCTCTTCAGTTTTGAGAACTTTAAAAAGATTTCAAGGAGTGCAAGGAACGAAACGAAGTCTCTTGCAACCCTACCCTCAGGAGTTGGGACTAATTTTGAGAGCTGCAGAAAGGTGAAACTGAGTAACAACTACCTGGTTTACTGAGTGATGGGCTGGGCACTGTGCTAAAAGCTATACACATAGATGCTGATTCTTTCAACATGCCTGGAAGGAAGGCTTTGTGCTTGCCCTAATTGATACCTCCTCAGCCTCAGTGAGCCACATGAAAAATGGAGATAAATCACATGCCTCCTAGGGTTGTCATGGGGTTATTGAAATTGACCCACCTAGCACTGTACCTGGCCCATAGGTGGGATTCCCCAGAAATTTTAGCTCCTTTCTCTTTCCTTTCATTATGCTTAAAACAGATTTGCTGTCCCCACATCTGCTTCGATATGCTTGTTCACCTTGTCTGAAAAAGACCCTGCCATTATTATATTTACTCATTATCAAAACCTAGCAGCCTTTGGGAATCTGTTCGCACTCCTCTGCCTGTTTGGCAGCTCGCTCAGACCAGCTAGGTCTCTGCGATGTTACATGTTACGCAAGAGTGCTCCAGAGGAAGGCCCCTCCCACATCCCACTGCTGTAGCCTTCCATCCAGCTCCAACCCTAACAACTAAGCTCTAAGCATCACTTGTCCCTGGAACTGAGTGAAGAGTCGATATTCAGAAACAGAGGAATGTCATTCTGGTAGAAATAACATCTTCTGATAATGAAGAATAACTATGCCCCAAATCACAGCCAACTTGCCAACTTCAAACAAAGAAGATAGAAGAGCAGGTAGAAGGTGAGAAGTGCTTGGGGTCTGCTGTGAGGAGTGCAAAGTGGCAGACAATTAAAATCACAAACTAGCCACTGTGCTAGTGCCTTAGAGGGACTGGGATAAATAAAATCTGGCCTCTGTCTTCAAAATGATTACAATCCAGCAGGAAGAACAAAGGTCTAGGACTTCTGGTAGGGCAGAGTCCACCGGTAACTTACCAATATCCGCTTTCCCTTCCTCTTCTGTAACAGAATCTGTCTTTAGCTGGGCATATTGCTATATTCCCCAGTCTTTGTAGTAGGGTGAGGCCATCTGATTAAGATTTGGCCAGTAATCTACGAATAGAAGTGTTGGGTGATAGTTCCAGGAACTCTCTTTAAAAGGGGAAGGCAGCCTTTCTCCTGTTCTCTACTCCTGCTTTTCTAGAGTGTGACTGTAGTATGGCATCTCAGATACTGAGGAGGAGGACCAACTCCAGATTTGATAGACAATAAGCTAAAAGAAAGCCAGGACCCTGACAACCCTGAAGATGCCATACCAGCCCCAGGCTACCTACCTCTGGGTTTCCTTTACCTGGGGGAGAAATAATCTTCTAAAGCACCACTATTTTCAATTTTTCTGTTATGTGCAGCTAAACCTAATTCTAACTGACATACCAAGATCTAATGAATGTTTATTGAATTAGTACATAAAGAAATGAAAGTGTGTAAACTTTTCCATTGCCCCAGTTAAACCTATTTTATATGCAGAAACTCAAATGGATATTGTTTGAAAGGGAAAATACACCTAAGGAAAAAAATCTACCATAACTTAATTTTTTATATGAATTTTTTATGGGAGGAAAAATCCTTACTCAGGACTCTAGAAGGCTGAAATGTGCAGCAGCAAATCTGCTTTTCTGTAGATCACAAAAACCAGACTCTGCCCTATCTCCTTCCCTAAAAAACAGATTCATTATGGTGTGCTGTCACACTCTGCTTCGAGTGGGCATTTGCCATATGGCTTGGCAGTTTAATGGTTTTCTGATACTTGACAAAAATAAAGCACAATCATTTTGCAAGGAGTTTGAGTTCCTAGATGGGTCTTTTCCAAATAACAGCTGTGCCTCAAAACTTGAATTATTCAATTTGCAATTTGTAGACACAATACTAAAACATTTATAAGTGAGCAAAACCTCAAATCACTGGGGATATTTCCAGCCTTCAGAGTGTATGAAGTTTTTAGTAATGTTATAAGTATGCAGCTGTCAACAAGCTCAAGCCATTGTCTCTAAACCACCAGACCTGGCATGCAACAATGATGTCCTACTTAGCAGCAGGCCATGTGAAGGTGACCGTAAATCCTTGGGAGAGAAATAAGCCACACCCCAAAGTCCACAGACTAAATTCTTATGACTTTCTCTTCACTCTCTACCACATTTATGTAGATGACACCCAAATCTATAGCTCTAGTCCTGAACTTGCTTATGGGTCTCTATAGGTCCATGGATGGCTACTTGGCATTAGCTTGATAATAAGCCAGACAAACATGAATTCAAATCCAATTAATCCTTACTAACAGCATGACCTTGAGTAAGTGTATCAGTCAGGAAAGGCAAGATGAGATGCATTAACAAACAACCTCCAAATCTTAGTAGCTTGAAACAATAAAGGTTTATTACATGTTCCTGTTACATGCCTATTCCATGCTGGTTGGGGGCTCTGCTCTGTGTCATCTTTGTCCTTCAATCCAGGACTCAAGCTGCTAGAGCAGTTGCTACCTGGAATATAGAGTGACTATAGCAGAGAAAAAGAGGGCTCTGGAAAGTCCCTCATTAGGACAATATGATTTGGCTTAAATTGACACATGTCACTTCTAACAACCCCATCAAGCTTCACTGAGTTAGAAAATACAATCGGACTCCATTTCAAAGCTAGAAAGTGAGAAATATCTGGTGAATAGCCATGTGGCCATTGCAGTGAGTTAATCAACTACTTGGTGTATCAGTGACCTATATAAAAAACAAACATATAGTAAGTCTTCACTTAACGTTGACAGGTTCTACAACTTTAAGTGAAACTATAATGAAACCAATTTTACCACAGGCTGATTGATATATGCAAGAGTTAAGCTCCTACTGCATCCCATCAACATTACAATGAAATGATGTTACTCAAGGATCTGCTATAATTACACACATACCTCCTTGGATTGTCATGAAGGTTATCAGATTTGACCCATGTAGAGCACTTAGAACAGCAACTGGCCGATAGAAGGATCTCCAGAAATATAAGCTCCTTTCCCTTCCTTTTATTAAAAAAAATTCACCATTTCCCATCCTACACTTGTTTCTAGCTGCTCATACCTTGTCTGAAAAAGATTCCACTGTTTTTCTAGTCACCCATGATCAAAACCTACCAGGTAGCTGTAACATCTCTTTATCCTTCATCATGTCCCCCCAATGCAGTTACCCTCCAAGTATGGCCCATATTCTCTACATAAGGTCTTTACCGTTCACCACTATTGAGACCCACCCTACTATAGAATTTCACATGAGATTTCAGGGTGGACAAGGGACAGGGCAGTACCATGGTCTCAGCCTGAAACAGTCCTGTGGTATAGACATGGTCACTGGAGCTCACTCTAGTGTACACTGGTATTCCCAGAGACGGGAAATGGATGTAGGCAGGACAGGCCCCCACTCCACCCTCAGTGATGGCTTCCACACTTGATAAGGTGAGAGAAACTCTGGATTCACCTTCCCACTACTAATCTCACCCCAATCCAATCTTTTCTCAATATGATAAACAGATTAATCAGTTAGAAAGTTTGGGTTCAATCACTCAAACTAATGTGATAAACTATTGAGTGCTTATCATGTACTGAACACTATAAAATCTGGGCCTGTATGCCAAGCCAACGATAGTCTTCAGTATTTTGTTCTCCACTGGCATTTTATTGCTAGATCACATCCTTCATCTGGCAACAGGGAGATTTTTAGCCTCACTCTACCTCTCCTAATTGTCTCCTGACCACCCCTTCTTCCCTCATGTGATTCATGTTCTCACCACCTGATGTGTCTTCTGAAGTCTTCCTGCTCCTTGGGCCTCCATTTATGCCATTTCCTGGAGCTAGAACAGTCTCTTTCAGGGCAGCCCTCCCATGGAGCTTCCCCTGGTGGCCCATCTGGATGTCAGTTCTCCTGCCTCTGACCTTTGTCTATATTGTTAAGCTCCTGCACTTTTTGCCTATCAGACTGTAAACCTGAGGGCAAGGATCCCACGGGACCTAATGAAGAGTGTACGATAAATAAGGGATATTCATGTTATTCATTAAGGGACAAAAAAAAGTGAAAAATGGATCAAAATGAGAACCAGAGAGCACCAGCCACTTTCCAGCATGGTCTAGGCTGAAGCAGGTATTAGCAGCTGAGGAGGAATTATTCCCCAAATCAAAACAGTGGAGGATAACTCAGTTTTGAGACACAGCTTCAGGTTTCTCTGTCTTCTCAACCCTTTCTTGCTTCCAAACTGACACTTCCTAGTCTGTCTAGTTTGCTTTACCCCATATGAGTTTCTGTCTCCCTATCTGGCGTATCAGCTTCCTTCTGGACTTGAATTCACTTTCACACCATAAATTGTGTCTGCTGCCTTGGCTGACTCAGAATCCTTATTCTTGCTTGATTCCCACATCAGAGGCACCTTCCTCTGCCCTCTCCCGGCCTCAGCCCAAGCCTAATCCAGGGTCTGTGCCCAGGGCCCTCCTCCAGCCCAGCAGTGGGCAATGAGCCACATTTAGTGTTGGGAAAATAATTCTATACCCTCAAAAGCCATGATGGCTTCCCTGTATGGCAGCAAAATGTAGACCTGTTCATAATGATGGCAGGGGATGGGATGGCATGATGGCTCTTCTAGTACCCAAATCACAAAATTTACAGCCATCTGGGCTCTCCCCTCTTCCTTGCCTTGACAACCTGTCAGTCCCACTGCTCCAATATCTTTATTATCCAACTTTCTAACTCCAGTCACTGCCTTGTATCGGGGCTCATTATTTCTCAATTGGATCTGAGTGCACTCTTAACCTGTCTCCTGTTTCCAGTCTCACATATGCTGATTCATCCTCTGCTCAGCTGCTCAAGGAATCTTTAATATATACCCTGGATTCCTTGCTTAATCTTCCGCCACCCAATAACATTCTGGATAATGTTGAAACTCAGCGTGGCACCCATGGCCCCATTTAATCTGGTCATGACCTGTTTCACAAGCCTTGTCACTTACTTTCCAACCCCCTCCTCATGTCTACTCCATTAAACTGCTTTCCATTCTATCCTAATCCCCTTGGACTGAACTTTAGGACCAGCCCTAAAAACAAATATAAAAATTCTAACAAAGAAAACAAGTTGCTGCTGCTATCAAGTTCCTTGAGGGAACAGAAGAATGACAGGGAGAACCCAAAATAACTGGAAAGGTGGGAATCTGGCCAGCTCTCCATGAGGCAGAACAGACCAGTGGAATCCCAGTGAACCACAACAGCAGAGAGGCAGGCAAGAGTTATGCTACTCAAAAATACTAGAGTTCACTTGAGCCCTGCACAGTAAAGAATTAGGGATATAATGGAGCCAGTGTTCCAGCCAACTTGGGTCTGGTCTGGGCAGTATAAGAAGCCCAGCATATATATGAGCAGGTCATATACAACCTATTCTAGCTAATCTATACCAGGCTCCCTTCCACAGTTAGGAGTTGTGAAATTTCTTTAAAATGTATGCATTTAAAAAACAGCAGAGAGGTTAATTTGTTTCTGTGATTTCTGATGGCTCTTTTTATAAGCCACTGTTCCCAGGAGCTGGAGCAGAGCGGTTACCCAGAGGTCTAGTCAAGAAAGGGGAACAGGTAGATCCTGGGGCCTCAAAGCTAATGAGCAGAGCTAGAATCCAGTTAGGCCAGATGAATTAAAGAGCACCTTGTGCCCAAGTTTGGGGTAAAGCCAGATGCAGACATCTGGAGGTATCAGCTCCAAAATGGAGACAGTGGAGCTTCATCCCACAGGCTTCTAGCACATGTGAATTCTCTCTCCTGTATATTCTGTTCTCACTAAATCAACAAAATAATAATTTAAGTGTAAAAAGAAAATGAACCAAAATAAAATTATTAAAGCTCACTGCTTTCTACAAGCAGATGTTCCAGAGTGGGTGTGATGTGGTGGAGAATCTGCTGGTCCTTCCTGTAGCACAGAGATTCCTCTTCCTGCTAACAAAACCAAATTTTGTTCAGCTTCAGGGACAAGAGGCACAGATCTCTATAGGAACTATAGTATCATGTCCAACATGGCAGTCTATCCCCTTTGCCATGATTGGTCAGGGGTGGGCACGTGACCGAGACTTAGCCAATAAAATGTAAGAGAAAGTACCTGGTGGCTTCTGAGAAAGATTTTCCCACCTGATGACAAAGCAGTGATAAGAAGGCCTTCTTTCTGCTCCTTCCTGCCCTACACACTGGTATATAGGTGTGACATATGGGGCTGCCATAGCCCTCCTGTTTCCACAAAGGCCTAAAGAACTACAGAGATGAAGGGCAACCCAAAGACTTGATCTCATTAAGTCACTGCAATAACCTACTACTACCTCTCTCTTGCCTTTAGTACATAAGCTGCTAAAATATCTTTATTGCTATAGCTACCGCTGATCAGGTATCTGGTTACTTGTGGTCTGAAACATCCAAACAGACATACCTCAGGAAGCCTTTGTTCTTGCCTTCCCCTGACAATGTGTGCCCTTTCGTGGGCCACGTGTGATTCCAGTGTGTAAAGTCAGGTACTTTCTGCATAACGTGGCCCCTAAAGTCAAGGCAGTTACGTCCTCTGGGTTGCCGCTGAAGAGCAACTATGCCTGTGCTTGAGGAAATCTCGCTGTGTGGGATTTAGGGAGGGTTTGTATGTTGAACCCCAACATGCCATTTTACTAGGAGTTTTTCAGGGACTATTTTGAACAAACATGATTTCTAGTTGACATTGTGACCTGAAAGCTGCCTTCTGAGCCTCTTAACAGACCCCTTTCAACTGCATCACTGTCCTCTTGGGCACCACAGGGACCTTTCTGAAGGCAGCTCTCTATCTGGTGGGACTCTCTTCACACCCTGATGGCTCCCTAGGACATCCTCCTTGCTTCGGCTCACCACAGGATGGGACGGCTATGCCTTTCCTTCTTCAGTGATGGCTGCTGGCCTATCTGTGCCTGGTGACTCAAGGAAGCCTTAACACATCAGCATGGGCTTCTCCATGCCTTTGCTCCTGCTAGTTCCTCTGCTTACATTTCCCTTTCTACCTATTTCTACCTATTAAACTTTCTTCCTCTGACACTCAGTACATATTAGGCCAAAGGTCTCCTTAATTTAACAACAAAAACAAATAACTGGATTAAAAAACAGGCAAAGGACTTGAAGAGACATATCCAAAGAAGATATATAAATGGTCAATACACATGAAAAGTTGCTCAACATCAGTAATCATTAGGGAAATGTAAATCAAAATGATAATGAGATGTCACCTCACACCTGTTAGGATGGCTACTATCAAAAATACAGAAAACAAGTGTTGGAAAGCATGTGGAAAAACTGGAGTCTGTGTACTACTGGTGGGGATGTAAAATGGTACAGTGGTATGGAAAACAGTATGGCAGTTCCTCAAAAATTTTAAAATAGAGTTATCATATGACCCAGAAATTCCACTTCCGGGTATATACCTAAAAGTATTAAAGACAGAGTCTCAAAGAGATATTTGTATATCCATGTTCATAGCAGCATTATTTATGATAGCTAAAATGTGGAAGCAACCCAACTGTCCATTGATGAAGAGAAAAGCAAAATGTGGTATATACATACAATGGACTATTATTACTCAGTCTTCAAAAGAAAAAATATTCTGATATATGCTACATGGATGACACTTGAGGACATTATGCTAAGTAAAATAAGCCAGTCAGAAAAATGTAAATAATGGATAATTCCATTTATATAAGGGACCTAAAACAATCAAATTCATAGAGACAGAAAGACTGGTGGTTGCCAGGAGCTGGATGGAGGCGGGAATAGGGAGTTGCTGTGCAGTGGATATAGTTTCAGTTTTGCAAGATGAAAGTTTTGGACATGGTTGTATAACATTATGAATGTACTTAACACTTTAAGATGGTTAAGATGGTAAACTTTGTCATGTGTACTTTACAATTAAAATTTTAAAATAAAATTTTAAAATTCGGTAAGCCTTCTCCAATGGAAGGCTCCAATTGCACTTTACTGCTCATCAACCTTTGCCTTGATTCCTTGGTTTCTGTCCTTTCAGGATTGTTTCAAGACATATACCTAGTTGCCCAAATCAAAAGAATCATAGAGAAACAAAGCCAGAGCCCTGACTGAATCATCTTAAAGTCAATTCTACCTAGGGCATTTCAGTGACCATGAACCAATAAATCCTTTTTAACATTAAGCCAGTTTGAGTTAGTGTACTATTACTTGCAACCAAAATCAACCTACCTGATAATACACTTGATCTGAAATATCAGAACACTAAGAATAAAGAAAAGATGCTTAAGAGTTCTAGGAAATAGAAAAAGAAAGTTCACAGACAAAAGAATAAAATAAGCCTGGCAACTAACCTCTCATTTACAACATTAGATACAAAAGACAATGAGCAATATCTGTGCTTTTCTAAGACAAGATGACTTCGAATATAGAATGGTCCACCTGGCAAGGCAATCATTTAAGTATGGGGACAGAATAAATATATTTTTATACATGAATGGACTCAAAGTTTGCCTCTTAGTCTAATCTTCCTTAGTAAGTTCTTAGAAGGTGTGTTTCAGGAAGAAAATCCGATAAAGTAGAAGACAAGGGATCCAACTTAGGATGATGGTTGTACAGGCTGCAGAGCAATAGCTCAGTGCAGAACAGGAAAGGCAGGCTTGCAAGAAAAAGGGAATGCTGAGAGGTTGGGTAAGTTGGGCCTGCAGGGAAAACATTTCTCTTTCAATGAAAACCAAAAAAGACGTATAAAACATGGTAAAAAAAAAAAAAAGAAGTGTAAATTAAAATATGACCTAATTTTAAGCCCTTGATGGAATATGAGAAAGGAAAATTTATTTGTCCCTGATATTAGAAATTTCTCTTTGAGTGGTCCAGGGCTACTTGACCCTGGAGTGAATATTTATGTGATTAAAATGATTTACATTCTATTTAACTGATGCTCAACTTTTATAGTCAACCCAGTGAAAGGCACAGAAGGCTTAATTGTAAATATAGAATAAAAAGATAATGTAAGGATCGAGCTACCAGAAGGGAAGTGGTTGGAGAAAAAATAATGGGAAGGAGGGAAGAGACATCAGTATTTTCCATTTACCTCATGAAGAGACTGGATACTGATTATCCAGTTTATGAACAAGAAACAGAGATTTCATTGTAAAAGATATGGGGAAATAGTGTTTTAAACAAAGCAGGGCATTAACTTCCCATAAAATTAAGCTGGAAATGTCATTCAAAGATAATGCAGAAGCTCTGATATACGAGTATCCCTCCAGATTTATCTCTCGTTCTTAGAACATGCCTTCCATCTACCCTCAAGATTATCTCATGGTCACATGGTGGCTGCTGCAGCTCTAGCCATTGTATTTGTGTTCCAGGTAAGAAGGAAGAAGAGGGGAAAAGGGCAAAAGAAGACTATCTGCTGAGTTAGCCCCCTTTTAAGATCTTTTCTGAAGTTCCACACAACTACCTCTGCTTACAATGGCCAGAACGTAGTGACATGACCAACCCTATCATAAGGAAAACTGAGAAGTGTAGTTTTATAAATGGCACAAAGCTGCTGCAACAAAACTGGGCCTGTTTGTGAGGAAGAAGAGTGAAATGGATATTGAATAAGCAATTCACCATCTGTGACTCAAGACTTGGAAGTATATTATTTGAAGTAAAAGGGTAACCAATAAAATAATAATAATAATAATAATAATAATAATAATAATAATAATAATAATAAAAGAACCATCAAAAATGAGAGGAAATAGGAAGGACAGGGTGTAGAGTATAAATGAGTTAAACCAATCTTTCATAACAGACTCAATGGCTATCTTATCAGGATACAATTTAGAGTTGTGCATTTAATCCCTCAAAATAACTTAAAAAGACTACAGAGGCTCCCTTTAGGAGGTAGGGAAGGGAGTAGGGATGGAACTGTAACATTTTATTAAAAGCTCTTCTGAGTTAGAATTTTAAAAAATCATGTGCACACATTATTTTGATTACAAACGTAACAGTGTTTACTACATTGGGAAGCAAAGCATCCATCTGCTTCCTTTATCATTGGCAACCTACATAAGTGGTGAGGTTTCCCTATGATTTTTAACTCTCCTCTGACTTAGAAAGAAACAAAACCCAGCCATAGTCAAGGCTTTCTTTATTTTACTTCTTTCAACTGACTTATTTATTTATTTATTTTAACTCTAGACATTCACATTTAAGCTTCTTTATAAGACAGATGGCAGACACATCGCCTTTTCTGTTTCTGGTGGGGCAGGTTCAACTATGTCCCACCCCATCTGAAATAAGGAGCCTACACGTCCCTGTGCACATTCCCCTGGGCCACTCCCATCTATCCTTGGACCTCTGTGCAGGGAAATATGTTCTCTACCTGCCTGGTGTGCACTCTCAAATCATTGCCCTAATGTCTCTATAATATATTAACAGGCGGTGGCCAAAGGAGAGTTCTGCTGAAATAGGCAGTAGTTTGGGCCATTTTGGACTAAATCCTAGAATGCACACAATAATGCTGAGCGATGCGGTTTAATTTATGAACATGCAGGTCTGCTGTAAAACTGGAAAATGGAAGTATAAGACAGTGGCATTCATATGGCAAGGGCAGGACCACATCCAAAACTGTAACAGGCCTTTCACAGGGAGGACTGGAAAGTCTGAAGGAGCAGACATACAGTATCAGTTAAATAGATGAGGTGCTAATGAACCTCATCCTTATATTCCGATGCTGCCAACCACCTGAGCGGTAAGTGTTTCTCTTGGCCTTATGACCTTAAGTTACCCAACACCCTCCATTGTTTTTAGCAGTAGAACACTTGTATACACATCTAAAATTAATTTCATGGTTTGGAAGTGGTTTGATCTGCAGGAAGGAAGGCAAAACAGATGGTTTCTCAATTTCCTTCTAGCTAGGGCATACAAACTATTATACAGTTAAATATTTCCAAATTAAAGGGGAAGGCAGGCACATTTGTAATTTAACTGGTAGCAGTTGTATGTGTGGTTCATGCCATGTAGTCTCCAGTTTAAGGAGCTCATCAGCCAGAGATTTTCTGTCTGACCTTGACTTTCTAGTCCATTTTTTAATGCACAGAGTTAAATAACATCTATTTTGCCTTCCTTATGAATAAAAATAATTATTCCAAAGAATTCAAAGGAAATATTAAGTGTACCCCATCAATAAGTTAAAGTATATTGTAAAAGAGGTTGGGAAATCCCATTGGAGTAAGCTGAATAATGTTCCCCAAAGATATTAGGTCCTAATTCTTGGAACCCATTGATGTTACCTTATTTGGGAAAATGGTCTTTACAGATGTGATTCAGTTAAGGATCCTGAGATGAGGAGATTATCTTGGATAACCTAGAGGGTATTAAAGGCAATCACATGTATCCCTAGAGAAGGAAGGGAAAGGGAGGTTACACACACACACACACACACACACACACACACACACACACACACACAGAGGCTATGTGAAGATGGAACAAAGAGAAATTTGGAAATGCTGTCCTTGAAGACTGGAGTGATAGGGCCACAAACCAAAGAATGCCAGCAGCTCCCAGAAACTGAAAGAGGTAAGGAACAGATCTTCCCCAGAGCCTCCGAAAGAAATGCAGCCCTGCCGATAACTTGATTTTGGCCCAGTGATACTCATCTCAGACTTTTGGCCTCCAGAATCCTGAGACAATAAATTTCTGTTGTTTTAGATGACCACGAGTTTGTGATATATCACTACAATAGCCCTAGGAAACTAACACACCCCTAGAGGGGATAGAGGGGATAGAGGGGAGAGTTTCTATTTGTACAAAACCCATCCTAAACATTCTACAGTTCTTTTGGTGGTATTTGGCAGAATTCAACTTTCTAGCTTCAGCAAGTGGGACATGAGAGAGTTGAACATAGCACAGGCAGGTCCATGAAGCACATGTTAAGGAAAGCAGGCTGCCACACTCCCAGGTCCTTGAGGACAGCTCTGAGCAATGTCCCCTCCTGAAGCAAGGGGCTGAGCACATGGAGAAAACATGGCTAGTTCTTAAAGCAACATTGAATAGATAAGAAACTTCCTATAAATTAACCTCATAGCTCAGATAGGGCTGCAAAGGTTTGTGTGTGTGTGTTGAGAGAGCACTCTTTAAACAAATGCAGTCTAAGTATTAATACACATGGCCAGATGCCTGCAAGCATATCGTACCAGGCTATTCTCTGAAAGTTTATAATAGCAAAAAATTTAGAGACCCAAATGTCTAGTACCAATGATTAAATTCTGTATAATACTATGCAGCTATTAAAAAGTAACTTATTGCTACATATATTGACATTATGGTTATTAATGAATAAATATTGGGTTTAAAAAAGGCAAGTTGCAGACAGTAGTACAGTTATTATCTCATTTTGGTTAAAAAAGCTATGTTGTAATATACAGAAACAATATATAATGTATGCGCTTACATATGTGCATATCTATTGGATGGGTATATGTCAAAGAGTAAGTCGTCACCTCTAATGAAAGGGGAGGGTTGCTGGAGGGAAAGCAGGAGGAATGGGCAGACTCAGACTTCTTTATACAAACACACTTTTTCTCTAATTGTATTCTCTTTTTGTAGCTTTAAAAAAGAAGGAAGAACATGCAATAAAGGCACACCATGAAAACCCTGTCTAGTAAGGTGTCTGGTAAACAGTGAAGACCCTCAACAACCATGTGCCTGATGAAGGACTGTGTAGCAGATGGTCTTTTGAGACTGGCTGTGGCCTCCTGAGGTTGCCTATAAGCCACCTGATGTCGCAGGGCTAGAGGCAAAAACCTTGGCTTTTACACCAAGCTCCATAGTGGTGCTGCCATGTTTTTATTTCAAAAAAGAGAAAAGGCACAATCAGTAGACTAAAGTCCCAGGCAAGTGTGTCTGGTCTCTGCCACAGGAGTGGGGCAAGGTTACTTTTCACCAACTCGGTGATTTACACCAAAGCCAAGAGGAATCCGTATTTTGAACACTTCTTCTGAGAAATTCTACATGAGGATGTTTCCAAAGGTTGTTTTGCCCCCTAGAAGGGTGGTTTTCTCACCGGGTGAGCAGACAGTTTCTGTGCTGGCTACTGGGCACAGCCCTCCTTGTATTGATGAGCCACCCAGCAGAACAAGAGGCCGTATGCCTTGGAAAAGGCCCCTCATGGCCTTCCTTCTTGGAGTACACCCTAAAGTATGCCCCAATTATGCTCCAGCACAGAGGAAGGCAGAGCTCTTTGATGAAAAGTGTCTTCCAGTTACTTGTCCACTAGAAATGTTGTTTTAGATTAGCATATAGCCAGGCTGATCAATTGTGCACCAGGAAAGCATTATTACAGCTAGGGGAAATATGCATTGACCTCACACTGTTCAATTCAGAGGCGCTGAAGAGATGAATGGGAGTGTATCTCTGGACCCCAAAGCAAAGATGAGATTTCTGGATGAGAAACCATAAACACAATTTCCTTTTGAATAAAAGCAGGGCTATGCGTCACTTCCATCTCAAAACACGTGCTACATAAATGCATTACTTTGAAGGCGACAGGTCTCTACAAACACTTTTTAAGTGATGGCTCTTAGTGAAATTACTACTTTTTGTAAAATGAAAGGGACCAATCCTCTCTCTCCCCTATACAATGTGAAGTGTTTCTTTTTCAAAGCATGTTTCTCCAAGATCTGCTGAAAATCTTTAAAAGTTATGACATTTTGTGTTTAAAAGAAATTGTCACAGAAACAAAGACTGGAGGAGCTGGATTTCTCCTTAAGCAGAGAGACTGATGTATCTAGATGGCTTATGCTCATTCAAAGTATTGAACCCTGTTGGTTTTGTGCTCCCATTTGCAGAATGTTAACATCCAATCCAAACCCCTCATTTTATAGTTGAGGAAACTGAGGACCAGAAAGGTGAAGCTGCTTATCCAAGGTGCAGGAAGGTAACAACAGAGCTAGAATCGGAGCTTAGGCTGAGACTTCTATCACACTGTGACACTGCCTTACAAACCAAGCTCTTTGGTTATGGAGATTTTTAAGTTTTATCCAAGGAATGCATCATGACACATAACCTTCATCCCCAGGCCTAATGAGAATGACAGCCTGGGGCAAACATAGGGGATGGAGAAGATGCCTTTCCTGCAGGTAATAAATTCAGAGAAACATAGGGTTGGAAAGGACCTGGAGCAATTCTCTACTCCATTTCCTTTCCTTGAGGCAGAAGTCACTGACATCATTCCAGGGGAGAAGTATTTATCTTATTTCTATAACCCTTCAGGGAAGATTTCATAATTTCACTTACAAAAAGGAATATCTGATTTCTTCTCAACAATAAAATCCAGAAAATAACCATTAAAAAAACCACCACACAGTCTTTTACATGAAAATGTTAAATTTCCCTCATCCTAATACCTCTGAAGTGATTATTTAAAATCACGTCCTAATTTAGTCCAACATGGACATTTTTACTGTAAAAAGAAAACACTTTGGAAAATAAGAATATGAAATTATCATAAAATCTTAACTATGATTTTTTGTAAGAATTTGTTAAGAATGTAGGACACTCGCTCAGGCCTGGCTATATGAAACAATAATATTTAGAGACCTGCAAAGCATAAAACATTATAACATATAACTCCTGAATTAGAAACTATACAATGGCTCCCACTGCACGATTTTCATCTCTAAATTTTGTAAAAGGCTCTGTTTTTTGCAAAACAGTTTCCGTAGTAAACCTTAGCTCAAGAAATACATTTCTAAGTAATCTGAAGGGGGAAAAAAATCCAAAATAGATTAAAATCTCCACTAGTAGTTCCACATATGCCAAATGATTCAAAAGCTAGAGATTATTCTGTGAAGAGGAAGTCTGTCTAACATCCGTGATGTTATGAGAGGGAAAGCTAGTAACATGTGGCACTTTATCTCAAGATAATACTGCTGACCCACTGCCAACAGCTTTGAACTGCTTTTCCATCAGTGATGATGAGATTCCAGGTGCCTGAGAATAAAGGGGTATATCTCAAAGGCAGCTGCTGGAGTTAGGGTGGCCCAAGTCTGTGGCACAGTGCGGGCTGCCCGTGTGAATAGGGGAGAACTAGCAGGTCTGAGGACAAAGTGAAAACCACCATCTGGGCTCAGGGTCTTGGGGAAAGGTACAAAATGACCTTCTTTTGTCCCTCACCTAAACATTCATTCCCCTAATAGCCTGTCAAAGCTTCTGCAGCCATGACTCAGTGCTTCTGCTCTAGCCATTTCTCCTCTGCTGTACCAAACAAGTGGTCCTCTAAATACCCACCATCCAGGTGTTCAGAAATCCCCCATCCACTGACTGATAGTATACCTGGGGCCCACTTCTTGATCTGTGTCCAGCCCTCATCTTCAGGCCTGAGAGGGTGAAGTCTACCTATGTCCTCACCCGCAACCCTGAAAGCCCAGGCTGGAGGTGATGCTGGGGGGATACTGTGCCCAGGGAAGACTCTTGCACCCTGGGTTCTGCCCTGAGCCAGCTGGTGCCCAGGCCAGGTGTGGGGTTCCTGAGGAGACTCAGCAGCATCTCAGCCTGGAAGCCACCCAAGGCTGATATAGAGCCATGAATCAAGAGCCACAATCCAATTAAGTGTGGGTACCCACAAAAAGCAAAGGGGCCTAGAAATGAAGCAGAATGGCTCCGAGTAGACAAGCTGAAAAACGCTGTAGAATTAGCATTTAAATGGGATAATATCATTACTAACTATTTATGGGACACTGTTGCTAGTTACTTTATACATATTTCAATTAGATGCTATTATTCTATCTTTGCATATGAGAAAATTGGGGCTCAGAGAAGTGAACTAATTTGTTCAAGGTTACATAGCAAGGAGTGAGTTGGCATTTGACTCAGAACCCTGGCTTTCTCTGAGGCTGACTCTCAAGGTCTGGCCACTAACAAGGGAACAACAGCACTTCTCAGTTCTGCAAGTTTACTTGGAGGAGGTTCACAGCCTGGCTTCCCAGGTCTCCAACAGCACACTGTTTAAGTAGCACTGCAAAATTCTCAAAACTCAATTAAATTCACTTTAATTTTGAAAGCAAAAGTAAACAGATGCCCCGCAGCCTCTTTCCCTAGGAGAGGGGATGAAGATGTAATAAACTGCCTTCCCTCCCCTCCACCAAGACAAGCAGGGGCGGGGAGGGGCGGGGTGGTATACTGTAGAACCGAATGCAGCTGTTCTCAGAGAGCAAAGAGCCCTGGCTGAAACTCTAGAGGTCTAAAAGGAAACGTAAGAGAAGAGAAACTTGAGCTTGATGCACTTAAACAGGGAGATGCATATTCACTCAAGGATTAAAAACAAATTCAAAATACAAAATGAGTTTCATGATAAGCATCTCACTCTCATTTTACTGAACATTGGAGTTAAAATATTAAAGGAATGGAAGGATATAGGGAGAAAAAAATGCCAGATATTCCAGTTTAAGGATCGATGCTTCATAAATGTCACCTTATTGGTGTTATTGTGTTATTTTCTGTGTCTACTCTATTTTATAAAAATCTCTATGGTTGGATTAAAAGGTTCCAAAGGTCATTCTGAAAATAAAATGAGACTCACAGATGATTTAAAAAAATTCCAATGCAAAAGGTCTCATATCTTTCCATGTGTCACTGAATAATGCCAAAGGCAAGCGATATTATTAAAATCCTCATAATTTAAAAAAATCTTTAATTAAAAGTTAATAAAAAATTATAAAATGCTGAGAAACTATAAAATGTTTATTCAAGTTGAAGCTATTATTTTTTGAACAATCGACTAGATCACTGATCAGCAGTTTCTCAGTTATTATTTTCCCAACTCAGAATCCCGTATGCAGTAAAAGGCTGCATCTGAGACCCCAAACAGTTTTTCTTTCCCTACCCATACATACCCCTGTGAGAGTCCTCCTTCCACCTGACCTCTCCCTCCATTCCTTTCCTCGTTTCCACTTCCTAAGGTGAGTTTCACTGGCACCTCTTGGAACTCAGCCTGCCATGACAGTTTCTTCATGAGAGTGGCTCCTCATCCCACGTTATCAACCCTGTTGATGGTTCTGGGGGGTGGAAACCCATGCCTCACTGCCCTCCCAGCACCCAGCCACCTCACAGGTTGGTCCTTCCTCCTCTGTGCATGAGACCAACATTAGTAGTCCTGGCCTTCAAACTGGCACAGAGAAGGTGCTTAAGAAATGCTTGATAAATAAATGACAGAGGCACCTGGCCAGGAGCCACTTGCTTCGGTCTTTTCCTTGCTTTTCTCTCCACCTGGAATGCCCCCAATCACTCAGTTTATCCACACCAGCTGCTCTCCAATTTTCCATAAACGAACAGAACAGCACCATCATCCAGTCAGTTGTGTGGGAGTGATTCAGGCCCCTTTTATTTGCCTCCCACCACCACCCCTCCCATCTCATCTACCACTGAATCCTGTATACTCCACTTCCTACATCTCTCTCTGACCTCCCTTCCTCTCCATTCCCTCTGTAATACTGGGCCACCTACGTAAACTTCCTCGCATTTATGGGGATACCACATGGGCTGTCCAGCTCCCCACTCCCCTATCCAGCCTCTCCCTGAGCTCATCCTTCTCCTGCTCCCCTCTGTCCTCACAATGGAGCCCAAGCTTGTTGACAAGGCAGGCAGGTGGTCTGTAATGAGGCTTTTGCTAGCTCAGTAAGTCCAGCAGTCACTTGGTACCCAGTGCCTCAGAAATCCTCTTACCCAACCTTGGCTGGCTGGTAAAGCAGAAACAAATGATTAAAGCAGGGAATCACTCAAAAAACGTCTCAGTGAAATTCTAGCTTTAAATTAAACCTACGCAAGTAGGTGATTTCATGCCGGGCCAAGCTTTGTTTTTGGAGCCGGGATTAGAGCTTTCATAAACCACCTCAGTCAGCAACATTCCCCATTCCAGTTTCTTCTAGGTACAAAGGGTATCTAGAGATGCACAAGAAGCAACATGAGAGCAGCATCTGTCTTGATTTTCCGATCCCTCTGCCTCTACATCCACCAATTTTTTACAGTTTAGTTCCTTTATCAGTGCCTCATGGGGGGAAGAGGGAGGGCAGCCACTCTCATTTTTTGAGTCTTTTCAAAGCATCCAATTCATTTCTCAAAAAAACAAAAACAAAAACAAAACACGCTATTCTTTTATACTCACAATCTATTGCTTTATGTAATATTTAATAAAGTTATGCGGCTTATTAACAAGTACAACTGGCATCAAACAATTTGGAAACAAATATAACTGACTGGTAGGTATTAAATGCATGCAGTAGGGGCAAGAGAATTCTAGCAGAGGGATCAGCAGAGGCCTGACAGTAGGGGAACTAGGGGTGGGGGTGAGGAGTGGCTGGCCGGTGGGCCTGGTACAACTGTACTCAATGTGGCCTGTCTCTCCCACTAGATTAGGAGATCCGGACCAGGAGAGTCTGGCTTAGCTACTTGTCCTCAGGATCTCTGCTTCCAGCACAGGACTAGATCATAATCTGGGCTCAGAAAATGCTGACAGGATGGAGAAACAAGCCTCCCCAAACACCAGTCCTACCCCACACTCATGGCCCAGTTACACAGTCGGCAACACATTCTAACTCAGACCCAGGGCATGAGTGTATTTCATAGCCACACACAAGGGACCAGAGACACTCTTTAGTCCAGCCTCGTGGTTCACAGGTCAGGAGGATGAAGACAAGCTAAGAGAGCCAGTCAGGGGCACGTAGTTCCTTGTGATCAGTGCTTCCCCTACCTCCCAGTTCAGATTCCTTTCCTTTCTTGTCCCTGGGTCCCAGGAGCTGACAGAGCACACAGAGTCCCATGATGGCACATCCCCAGGCCAGAGATGGCTCTGGAACATCCCCACTCCATGGGAGTGTCTCACAGGTGAGACTCTTTAGGCAGGAGCCTTATTCCCTTCTTCCCATGGCTTGGGGCATGAGAAGTACACAATTAGCTGAAAAGTGAGCATTAAGTAAGTTAACTTGCAGATAAAAATAAAGTCAACTTCAAACCATGGGACTGATTTAAGGTAAACATTGCATTAGGCTGACCCATCAGCCTAGAACTGCCTCAAAATAAGGGCAGTGAGGAGAAACACAGTGGCTGGCAGATGTGCTCACTCGTTGGCAGGCTGAGAGAGCTGGACTCTGGGTTATAGAGCAAGGAAATAAACAGAGATAAGCTCACTTCCTGGGCTCACAAATGCTTTATTAATAAGACCAACCTACTTCTCATGCAGAAAGCATTCATGTGCCCTTTAACACTTGCGATAATATCACAAAAATAAGATACAAAGCGGTAAACACATTGTAGTCCTGATTATGGCCCGGAGGCATACAGAATTTAAGACAGAAGCAAAATCATTTCTCTCAGTCCAATTTTGCTTTTGAATTGAAAACTGGGAAGGTCTCCCTCATGATCCATCCCCCTTTTGTTCATCACAAAAATCAACAAGTACACAGAGGAACCAAATAGCCCAGGTGGCTGGGAATGCATTATGATGACTGTGATAACTGTTTTTTTTTTTTTAAAGACAAACTTTAAAAATGTTTCAGACTCCTTCACTGCCATTTAATAATCCCTTCTGCAAACATTAATCAAAACCTACTAAGTGTCAGGCAATAGGCCAGGAATCAGGGAGACAGAAGCATCACCACATTCCTGCCTAGAGGGCCCACCTGTTTGTGCTGGTGGGGAACAGATAGATAAGCTAATGATATTCACAGCCCAGGGTGGTCAGAACTGGCATAAATGGAAACAGGGAGCCTGAGTGCACAAAGGAGGGCATCCAGCCCAGCCAGGATGATGGAGAGGAGCAAAAGGAGTATGGAAGGGTTCCAGGAGGAAGTAACACAAGTTTTGGATTTGGAGCATGAATAGGAGTTCGGCAGATAAATGAAGTGGGAGGATGAAACAGTATTTGCAAAGCCTGGAAGTGTGGGAGGCCATGCGGCATCAGGGCTGTAAGAGGTTAAACAGAATAGCCGAGATTATGAGGAGGATGACAAGGTTCTCCAGGGTCTGGTTGCCAAGGGCCTTGTGTCCTATGGCAAGGTTGAACTTGATCTCGATCATGGTGGTTGGTGAGCCCGTGCATGATTGATCACTCAGAAAGTGATCACCTGAGGGTCCCCTAAACAGCTGAGTAGTACCCAGGGACACCTTCCTTTATTCACTACTCCAGAGGCAAGAACTTAAAAGCCTCATTAGTAGGCAGGTCTCCAACAAACAAGAAAGCCTGCCTTCCCTTCCACAATGCCCTCTCTTTGAGGCCACAGCTACTTTCAATTGCATTCTAATTTTAAGAAGTGATAAACATATGCTCATGTTTCCATTTACAACTTTTTGATTATCAGCTTGGCATTGTAGCTGCAAATTACCCATTTTCTAATATAATTATTTTTACTTCTCCAGATAAAGAAGGAAAAGAAGTACTTTAAAATTCCTAAAGAGCCTGAGCCACAGAGGGAGGGAAGAATTAAGCCCTGCCACATCTTCCGCCAATGGCACTATAACAGCAAGAGTTTGCAAAATGAAGTGCCAGCCTTGTGGGCTGTGTTGAACCAGGCCTCTTGGATAGGCATACTTTCTCACTGACATTGGTTTACCTAAAATACAGCCCAGGCTGCAGCAAGCCAAAGCAGAACTGCTGTTCTGAAGGCTCTCAGAATGGCTCCTTGAAAACTGGGCTGCTTTAGGTAACATGCTTATGCTCTTGGAAACTAACTCTTTTTCTGTTTCTAAGCAGAATATTTAAAGATGGTATGTTCACTAACTCAGATGCATCCAAGCATCTGAAATGTTTGGTCATATTATGATTGGAACTCCACAAGGATCCAGCCATGCTAACTGCCATCACGGACCCCTCTCCTAAACGAGACCAGGCACAGGGTCACATCTGGCTGTCTTGCTGTCCTGGTGGGGGACTGGCTGGGAAGAGGTGAGGAAGAGCCTTGGGAATGGATGAGAGACAATGTATTCAGGTCACTAACTGAAGTGAAGAGGATGCTAGCAGGCAGAGACGCGTGCCTACTGGCTGCTTAATGTCCCATTTAATTTGCATGTAACTTTAATTGACAGAGTAGCATGTACATGAGAACAGGACCACAGCTTTGTGGTTTTGACAGTGCTGTTGGCTGCTCTGTTTTGAAAGTGCAGCTTGGACCAACTAAAGAGTTTTATTTTGGGGATGATTTGCTCATCAAGAAACCACACCAACCATTCAAATTCTTAACATTTTCCTTGTGTGTGTGTGTTCAGTCCTGAAGACAAGGGTAAGGAGGACACAGTCCCTGCTTTCAAGGCTCTCCCTCTACCAGGGGTGGGGGTGGGAGTGGTCAGACATGGAAAAAACAAGTAAGGTGAAGGGTTAAAGAAGTACAGATTAGTAGTTGATAGATGGTCACGGGGATGGGGAGCACGGCATAGGGAATGCAGTTAGCATTAACGTAATGGCTAGGTGGAGAGCCAGAGGAGAGAAAGAGCAATTAGGAGTATCATTTTATGAATATCTAACCAATGTACTGTATACTTGAAATTAATAAAATTAAATTTTAAAAAAGAATATGTAAAAAAAGTAGCTACTTAATAGTTCAAAATGCCATTTGTGGTCAAAGCCAAAACTTTTATTACTGTAGCTTTGGAAGTTCTAAATATTGATCTCTCCTCACATTTTGAACCCTCAGGATGGCAGTAATACATCACAATCATAATAAATCAATAAATAGTAACAATGACAATGGCTAAGAGTTATTTAGTGTACTATGAACTAAGCACTTTGTAGGTCTACTAACTCATATTTTGGCAGCACCTATAACATGCCTGTTACTTGTCTTTTGTGTTATCTTTAATCTTTGCAAACACTGTGCAGAAAAGCATTATCATCCTGTTTCTGACAAGAATACTGGAGCTTGGGGCTCTGAAGCTTAAGGCCCATGCAGGGATGTGGTACTGGGAAACACAGAGCAAGGACATGCTTCTCTGTGATCATAAAGGCTGGGCATTTCATTCTCCACTGCTTATGAAGATGCAGAAACCAAGAGGGTTCCTCCACCCAAGCCCCAGGCTCTTTGGTATTCCAGACGGACTCATTCACTTTTGCAGGAAACAGAGATGTAATCAGCATATTAACCATCCTTTAGATATGAATCATAAATTCTTTCCTCAAGAGTAAATTGTTCTTCCTCCTGGGTATCTCATGATCCTTGCCCAAGCAAGGAAAGCTGAGAGCAGGTTAATGTGCAAGTCTTCTTCCCTCAGTGGCACAGGGAACGGGTCCTCCACTTAAGAGTTTAGCAGAGGTGCCCCAGGTGTGTGTGTGTGTGTGTGTGTGTGTGTGTGTGTGTGTGTGTGTGTGTGTTTGTGTAGTACTCAGTGGAGACTGTGCTGGGGCTGTGTTGGAGGTGTGTATTGCAGGGGATATCATACAGGAACACATTTTATAGGGTATGTTGTGGGGGCTTCTGTGGGGGACAGTCAGCCATAAAGGGGTTTGATGGAGGATGAGTCTATGGGATGCCTCATGGGGAGGTGTACTGAGGATGTAGGGGGTCAAGGATAAGTGACAGAAGGTCTATGCTACACTGTGTGGTGGAAATCATGTATGGGATGTTTCATAGGGGGGATGCTGTGGGGGTATATCATGGGGTAGGCCATGAGGGAATACTGCGTGGGGTTTGCTATGGGGGGGGTGTGCTGTGAAAGTGTGATACGAGGGTGTGACATGAAGGGTGTTGTGGGGTTGTGCTGTGGGATATATCATGGGGGGTGTTATGGGGGTATGTGGTGGGAGCAGTTGTATGGTGGCACTGTGGAGCAGTGTCATGGGTGCGCAGTGAGGAGAGGACTCTATTGTCCAGAGAGGTATCTCAGGTCTCTGGTCAGTGCTACCAGCACCCTAGAGCCCACCACCAGGCCTGAGAAGGCCACTCTTGCTCACCGTACCTGCCCAATCCCTATGATGATAAACTCATGCCCTAGCACCCCTACTTTCCCTCCAGAGGAGGTTTTGGGGTATCAGGTGAGACATTGGGGCAGCATGTTCTGGAGTTGTGCTGAATGGAAGAGTCTGGGAAACCCCCTCTCTTCCTCACACAGCCACACCCGTCTTTCTGTGGTGGGGTCCAGGTGGTATTTGAAGGTCATGTCTAACATCGCCTCTGCACAGGGCTTGCTTCCAAGGTGACTGTCCCAGGGAACCTCCAGGACACAACACAAGTAAAGGAAGGAAGTGTCCTTGGCTTTCTCCTCTGGCAGCTGGGCCCAGTATAGCAGCCTCTCTTAAGAACCCCGCTCTTCCACTCCTGCTCACCTCTCTGATCCTCCAGTCTATCCATCTTCCGCAGGAGCTGTCCCTGGCAAGACCCACTGCAGGCATGCAGGTGAAACACTTGTTTATTGCCTTGAATGTATGTCATTTCCACCCCAATATTTACAATGAAAGATTTTCAAACATACAGCATATTTGAAAGAATTTAAAAATGAACACTTGGATATCTCCTAATTAGATTCGACCATTACTATTTTATTATGCTTGTTTTGGCATATATCTATTCATCTATTCATCCATTAATCCAGCTTATTTTTTGATGCCTTTCAAAGTAAGTTGCAGACAGCAGTGCGCTCTCCCTAAACACTTCGGTAAGCATATCACTAACTGGATTTCAGTATTTGTTTAGTATTTTTCCCCTTTCTTTTTCAACATTTAATCAAATGCACAAATCTTATGGACACCATTTAATAAATGCTGACAAATGCATGCACCCATGTGACTGTAACCTCTGTTAGATAGGGAACATCCTATCACCCCAGAAAGTCCCCTCGTGTCCTTTCTGCTCCATCTCTCTGACCCCCTTTCCTCAGGCGACCACTGTTCTAAATGTTTTCACCATAGACTAGTTTTGCTTGGTTTAGAACTCTAAATAGATATGGAATGATACAGTGTATAGTCTTCTGCGCTTGGCTTTCACTCAGTGTAATGTCTGTGAGATTCATGCAAGTAGTGTATAAATCAGTAGTTTGTTCTTTTTCATTGCTGAGTAGTATTCCATTCTTTGGCTAGACTACAGTTTATCTAGTCTCTCACTGATGAATTCCTTTTCTAAAAGTGAAGATTATCACCTAACTGAGGTATCTGTAATGAAGTCACTTTTGCTTGCATTCCAACCTACTTCTTTTGAGGGGAGAAGATCAGGCATGCTCATTTTGCACAGACCTGCCTGACCCACAGGGGAAATGAAGAACAGAAATAGTATAGTCCATCACTTTTGTGCGGGGGCAGGTGGGGTGTGGGAAGAGCAGTCCTAGAGCAGAGACTCCCAAAGTGTGATGGGATGCAAGATGATTCTAGGCAAGAACTTTAATATGTTCATATTATAGGTATGTCCTACATCTGGCCTGTGAAACTAGTTTTCTTACATGAAAGGGATAATATTGTTTACTTTTTAAATAAATTTGTTTACATGAAAAAAACTGTATTTAAAAAATATTCAACAAATACCGAGGGTGGTAAAGATATGGAAAAAATTGGGAAACTTGTATGCAGATGACTAAAGTATGGTACATAGAGCAGTGATCATCAATCCTAGATGCACATAAAATCACCTGAGAGCTTTAAAAACACCTGTGCCTGGGTCCCATCTCCAGGGCCTCTCATAACTGGCCAAGGTGTTATCTAGACATCAAAAGGTTTAAAAAGCTCCCCAGGTGATTATAATGTGCAGCTGGGATGAAAGAAATGGTTTGGAAAGTCAGCTCTCTGTGGTCCCTGAGCTGGCAATATTAACATCACCTGGGCACTTGTTAGACATGCAAATTCTTAGGCCCCACTCCCAACCTACTGAATCAGAAATTGAGACTGGGGCCCAGCAATCTGAGTCTTCACAAGATCTCCAGGTGGGTCTGGTACAGCTCAAGTTTGAGAACCACTGCTCAGGGGGCAGCTGCGAAAAACCCTAAAAACAGCCTTCATCCAGCTTTGCCTGATCCAGCTCCTAAGAGGCCCTTCTCCTTCCTGGAACAGAGAGAGTAAGTGGGGGCCAGGTAGTGAGCAGCTGCTGACCAATTACCAAGGCAATGACATCCTAGGTCCACTGTGTCTTAACCTCGATTAATCCGCAAACCAGTTAATCAGCTCCCAGAAACTCCAGTGTTGACTGTAATTTCATTTTCACCACTATTTTTGATTATCACTGACCTCCTTCCACTCCATTACCCTTGTTAATTGAGAATTGACTATGCAGTTAAAATGAATGTTTCCTCCGCTAACAGAGCTGTACCAGATTCATCTTAAAGTCCCTCGTAGCTCAAAAATTGTGATGAGCCTATGGATATATCGATCTGATACAATTCATTTCACCAAGAATATATGAAATTACCACTCACAGGTCACCTATTATGCATTCATATGTCTAAAGCCTAATAGGAAAGAAATAGAGTTTTAGTTGAAGAATAACATATTTAGAGAGCTAAACCAGTACTTGGCCAAGTCTGGCTTCTTGGTTAGCAGTGATGTCTGTTTTAAAAGATGCTCAACACAGTCTATAGATTTGGCAAAGTCCTAGAAAATATTAAGAAAACAAGGGAAGAACAAACATTCTGAAGGCTTCTCCTTTTCACTGGTTAGCTACTTTGATAAGGAAAAATGCAAAGGAAGAAGAGGCTAATGGGAGTGGGAGATCAAGGAATCTGTTTATCTATTCCAATGTTAAATTTGAAAACTGAGTTTTCATGTAAAACCCAAAAGATTACTGAATTTGCCAAAGAAAATCTGCTGGAGGAATCTGTACAATAGACGAAATTCCTATTAAGTAATATGTACCATGAGAAGACAGGTAACAAAACACCATGGGCCGTTTCTCGTGTCATAACACAGCAAAAGAAGAATGCTGCCACAACAGAAGAGTCAGCCCACCTGTGGAAGGACAGTGGCACACTGCAGGAAACCAGTGATCAGGCATCAGAAAAGACCCAGACAGTTGTCTCTTAGTTACTTGCCTCAGGACTGACTATAAACAGCTCAACAAAAGCAAGTGTACACCTGGGGGAGCCAGACTCAGGTCTGATAACATGCCTTCCCCTCGGAGACTGCCCCTCCAAGGACTGTCCCACCTGACCCCATCACACCCCTCTACCTCTGCTCCCAGACTTGGCCCCACCACAGGGGTCATTCATCTGTGGCTCTCTATAGTATAGAGCTGTGTCTAATTAAGCTTAAGACTGAGTACCTCCTAAGATCTCAATGAGTGACTTAAAACAAAACAAAACTAAACAAAACAAGACAAAACAAAACAAAACTATTCATTATAAAAAATTACAAAATAAAAAAATAGAGAAAATAATAAAATGGACTGCTACATAGAGGTCTGCGAACAGTCATTAACAGTTTTCCATATTTACTTCACCTTTTCCCTCCCTGTAAATATGTTAAAGTACATTATAAACACCATAAAATTTTACCTCTAAACACTTCAAAAATAAAGAACACGTTCTTAAATAAGGACACTTGAATATCCATAATACCATGATCACACCTGGCAAATGAACAATAATGAACAAAAATTCATTTAATTCATCATTTAATACTGGTCCAAATGTCAGTGTATGTCTTTTCAGAAAATAAATATTGATACAGTTGTGGTCACCTCAAGAGAGAAAGCAGACATGATACCCTCCACAAGGACCCCAGGAAGTAGATGTGCCCCACTCCTGTCCCACCTGGGGGCTCCAATAGTCTCAGAGGTATAGCAGGGTGGGAGGGGGCATTCCCTGGAATAGGGGCCTTCTTCTGGAAACTTGAGGAACCTTGATCACACAGGCCCACTGCATCAAACACAGTGTTCCCAGCCCCTTCCAGCCAGCCTGTGGGTGGGTCATCTCTCTTCTACTTAGTGATCAGTTTTGTCCAGGAGGCTGGATCTGGAGTCATAGGAACCAGTTCTGCCACTGACAAGCTGTTTTACCTTGAGTAAGTTGCCTAACCTCTTGCTTCTCTTTAATTTGTGTAATAAGGCCAGCCTCAGAGGGCTATCATGAAGACTGAATGAGACAGTGATACAGGCTCTGTCACAGAGCACTCAGCATACTGCCTGGGCTGTAACAAGCTCTCTGAGGTTTAGCTGCTGACACTGGGGGTGATAGTAATAATCTTTAAGGCTTTAAAGGCAGCCAAAGGTATTAGGATGAGTGAGGGCCAAGCAGACAGAGGCCTACATCCTACCAGATCTCTCAGGCATAGCTTTGCCTAATGGAAGAGATCATGGGGTCGGCCCTTCCCTAACTCCTGCTTCCTTGATGTAGGATGGCGCTGCCAGATGAAGTGCTGAAGAATTGGAGAAGGAAAGCCTTGTAGACTATCACAGCAAAAGGGTTCCCTTTGGCCACCCTCCTGAGCCATCTGGTATCTCCTACTGGCTTCCTACTAGCCCTGAACCTCACCTCAAAGGTACCAACCTTGATTCTTCAGACATCTGCAATCAGTTGCTCTCCCTTTACTCTGTGTTAATAACCACCACTGCCTACCACAATCACCACCATCACCACCATCACCACCATCACCACCACCACCGCCACCACTGCCACCACCTCCACCACCATCCACTAGCAACATTATTGTTTATTGAGCACCTATTACATTCTAGGAACTTTTCAGGGTAATTTTTGAACATTATCTCCCTGATTCCATATTCCAATCTTTTGAGAAAGAAATGATTATCCCCCTTTATAGATGTATTAGTTTCCTGTTGCTGCTATAACAAATGATCCCAAACATAGTGGCTTAAAAAAATACACACATTTTATATCATAATTCTGCAGGTCAGAAGTCCAAAGTGGGTCTCACTGGGCTAAAATCGAGATGTTAGCAAGGCTATGTTCCTTTCTGGAGGCTCTAGGGGAGAATCTATTCCTTGCCTTTACCACCTTCCAGAGGCTGCCACAATCCTTGGCTTATGCCCTCTTCCATCTCCTAAACCACCCACAGCCAGCCCAGTCTTTCTTACATTGCATCACTCTGACTTACTCTCCATCCTTCCTCTTTTACTTATAAGGACTCTTGTGATTACATCAATCACATCTGGATGATCCAAGATCATTTTAAGGTCAACTGATTAGCAACCTTTTTTTTCCCTCTGTACACATTTATATTTATTTTTTCTGAATTTTCCAATCATGTAAATATGTTACCTTTTCAAAAAATTAAATAAAACAAAGATTTTGTGGCATTTCAGGTGGTTCTCAAAGGAATACTTAGGCATGTTTGGGAACTATGACAGGATGTATTTTCCAATATAGCCAAAATGTGATGTGCCTTCCATTGAGAGATGGGTTCTGTCACCTTAGAAGCTGGGCAGGCCAGTAAATATGACAAAAGTGATGCTCTTGAGACTTCTGGGGGTGGGTTTTGAGGAGTGATGCAGTTTCTACCTGGTGCTTTTGAGATATCTGTTCTTAGAACACAGTTACCATGCTGTGAGGAACCCAGGCCACAGAACAAGGCAGTCCAGCCAATGGCTGGAGTTAGAAAGCCTCCAAGATGGTTCTAGCCCTAGCACCATCTGACTGCCACTGAATGAGAGGGAGCCCTGCCTCGACGAGCCCAGTCATCTCCCAGAACTGTGAGAGAGAATAATTATAAATGATTATTTTCTTTTAAAGCCCTTAAGCTTTGAGGGGTCGTTCTTGATTTGTACCCTTGTCTTACACTTGATTTTCCAAGATGGAAGTTTTCTGACAAGCTTAGAACAGTTTACCTACGACTACAAGGATGTAGGAGAAACCTAAGAGGGACAAGTATTTAGCTGACCGTGTGGGAAGAGATATAAGTATAGAACAAGTGAAACATGCTGACTCTAGATGCCTATATGTGAATAACGAGAGGGACTATTCAGCAGGCTGCTGGATACAAAGGTCTGGACTCCAGAGAGGGTGTGTGATGAAGATGAGGATGCAATAGGTGTCTATATAAAGGTGATAGTTAAAAATCAGGGACATGGATGAAATCATCCAGGTGGAGCGTACAAACAAGAGGAGGCCAAGGTTAGGACCCTGGGGATGCCCCACTGAAAATGCCAGCAGAGAAAAGGGCAGCAGGTGGAGAAATCAAAGAAACAATCAGTCAGAAAGAAGGAAAATCCAATAAAGAAGGGTCGACATGGCCAGAGGTACACATGTTGCACAGAAAATATGGATGGAGAAAGCCCAGAAGATTCGCAATGTAGAAGTCACTGGTGATCTATAGCAGAGTGGCAGGAGAGGCAGGAAAAAAATTAAAATCTCAATGCATTCCCATTAATACAAATTGCTTCAACCAAAGTTTATGAGTCCAAATAGCAAATAATTTTGGGCTTTCTGCTTCATATTCTGAACAACATTAGAGGGAAAGAGGAAGAAAGGAAAAAGATAAAATCACAACATAAAAGGAAAAAAAGAAAGGAGACAAACACTGACAAATTGAATACCATCTGCATGACAGAGAGGTGACTAAAAAGGCACAAGGTGGTCAGATCAACTACCTCCTGAATTCATCCTTTTTTTTTTTTGTAGAGAGACTAGGAAAGATTCTTTTGCAGACCATTCACAGCACTGATAAGGAGGGTAAGAAGGTGTGCAAGAGCACAGGGTGTCCATAGGCTTCATCTGGTGAGCCACTACTGATGAACAGCAGTGGCTGCAGAGAGCACTCTGTAGAGGAAGCAGGCTCGGAGTTTGCTATGCACACAGGACACAGAAGCAGGTTGACACTATCTCGTTCTTTATGGAATGGATGCTGAACAATAGGTTAAAGGGAAATGGCCTCATTTCTTTAAAACATTAGAATTATGAAGCTTTCTATACCAATTCTAAAATGCACATGCGCTTTAGACACTAAACCTTACTGAGATCACTACATGAATAATTTTAAATCATTTCTTGGAATAAGGCCTTCATTTGTAGTGACAAATACTATAATTGACGTAATAATAATAAACACATGGAGAATGTTTCTCTACTCTACATTATGCCCCAAAACTTCTGCCATTATTCCTCTTCCATGCATAGAAAAAAACAAGGATATAAAATGGATTGGGAACCACAAAACTAGAGTGAATTAAGTTGAAATGTCAGTACAACCATCTTGTACGCCTCAATTGTGAAAAGGTATTTTGATGAAGAGCTTACTAAATCTTTAATTGGAGATGGAGTGTTTCTACATAAAGGCAATGACTACAAAACATTTATCACAGTGCCTAAAGCCATAACTACAGAAATTCTCTCTCATCCTTTGGTATTAGTGTCAGTATGGTAAATCCAGCATTAATATTAAAATATGGCGCTGGAGATATAATCATGGATTGATAGAAATGAGGTTAAATGTTTTCTTCCAATGAATTTTTCTTTTAAGATCATCTCAATGCACTTGAGAAATTAACAGAAAAAAATCGAGCTACAAGAAAGAGGAAAACATTGCCATGATAAAGATCAATCTTATTAAACACTCAGGCCCTCTTTAAAGTGTTGGGTCTCACTACACAGCTGTAGAACACAAGTATTCTACCACTTGAATCAATTATTGGTCGTCCATCCCAATTCACAGGCAAAATAATATGGTGATATTTTTTCTTATTTAAAGTTTCTTCCCACGATTTTTCATAACCTTTTGCAGTTGGTTACTACTTAATGCAGTCTTCAATTTAGTATAAGCAGATCTCTGATTAAGCACAGAATTATGGAACTGGTTATTTTCATTTTAGTATACTGATAATGTTCATCACAGTGTTTAGGGAAAAGAGTGTCCCAGTTGACGCTGTCAGTGCTATGCCCTGAGCTCTTGGACCTCACTATTTTAGAGAACCCAGCTGGACTTCCACATGCCAGCATCTGCATCCCTTTGCCCTGGTGCTTCACCTGGTGACTGAAAGCTGCCAGAAGTCCCAGAGAATTCACTCCTCCTAGGAGCAATGCTCATCCAATGAGGGACAGCAGTGGTGTATAATACACAGACCCACAAGAGGCTGACTCTGGGATGGATGTTCTACACTGGCTGCTGGGAACTCCCAGCAGGTTGGAATTCCAGTGGTCCACACTGGTGACCTGCCTGATGGTGTGTTCCTCTGGCTCATTTCCCCACTTACTAGTGCTTCTGGGATGTCCTCTCAAATAAACTGTGCAGACTCAAATTCTTTTTTCAAATGAAGACACATGTCATGATTTCTCAATGTTTGGCAAAATGAGTGAATTTGAGAGCTGCTATTTTAGGATGCCCTTGACTAAGCACTAGGCCATTGCCAGCACTAGGCAGCAGAGGATACGCAGGTACAGGGCCGACACAGTGAGAATTGGCATTAAGAGGTACCACAGTACTTCAGGGCAGTGCAATCCCTGAGGCACCGAAGTACCAAGGCCTGAGCAGGCCAAGAAGCCAGAGTAACATGGGGCTGCCACAGGCAATTGTTTAATTGCTCTGTGTGTGTGTGTGTGTGTGTGTGTGTGTGTGTGTGTGTGTGTGTGTTGGGGGGCAAAGGATGCTGAAATTTCACTAAGGAGGCCCCCAAAGGTTGCAAACCCAATCCCCCCACCCTGACCTCACCCCTGGGGACCAGATGGGGAACAAGGAGGAGAGAGGCTGGCAGAGGGATATGAAACTACAGGGCAGGAAGGGCCTTCTTTGCCTTAAAACCCTTTAGAATCTGAGTCTACAAGGCCAGAGTAAGCATATCTGCAGGGCATTCAGCCTATGGCCCAGAATGTGTCTCTTCATCAGAGACATGGAGGCAGAGAGCCAAGCTTTCAAAATTGTTGATTGAAAGATTTAATCAGGATAAAGCCACAAAAGTCATGTCCTTAAAACTGCAAACAGCAAAAAAGATCACTATTTAACTTGGCTCATTTGAGGATTTTTTTTAAGTTACAGGAGTAATAAAACAATATAGAAAGTCTGAAATATGCAAAAATGTTATTCAGAGTTCCACTGTTCATATGCAATTCTTGTCCCCTTTGAGGCTTCCCTCAAAGACCGTTTTCCTGCATACATCTTAATGTAATGGCATTCTGTTCATTGAGCATATAATAGCTTCTCACATTGCTAATCTTCATATTTTTAAATACTGCATAATATTGCATCAACCTGGTGTTCTGTAATTTGACTATCTTCCTATACTGTATATTCGGGTCACCTCTAAGTTTTCCCCACGATAAATAACAATGCATCTTTATTCAGTAGCTCTTTACAAATTATTAAGACAGAATCCCTGAAGAAGCCAAAGGGTAGTAGCATTTCAGTGACACCTGAAACAGGCAGCTTCTTCCTTTATCATCTGCAGACTTTTGATTACTCACAAAATATAAAGTAGGTAATAGACACTGGCATCCTTTTCTCACAAAAACACATTAAGGCAAGAATGACCAAAAGCATCATAGAAGTTACATAAAAGAAGGCCAAATGGGAGAATTAAAAAGCAAAGCAGTCTTTGATACTAAGTATAGGTTCGTGCCATAAACATCAATTCTGATCTTTAAAATGAACATTTAAAAGTCAATAACAATTTCAGTTTAGACTCATACATACTAATTCATGTAACAGGCATTCTGTCCTAATGCTCATAGAAAGCCTGCTCTTGACCTGGCCTGGTGTGATTCCCTTGCTTACAATGACATACATTCTTTCCAATATGCAACTTATCAGGCCCAAATTTGGGTGTGTTTATATAACTTGTTTTCATCATTCTTTCACCCCTTACTGCAAACCCTTTTCATTGAGCAGATTGGCTAACAGCAGAGCTGCTGATGTGGTTAGTATGTAATTAGGCTGAATGCCGAGTCAGCTTTGCCCCACGTTCTCCTGTGTTCTGAACACTGTGACTAGGTGGGAAGGACTGGAATCGAGGCACTAAACCTCAGGTGTGTGCCTTTAATATGTTAACTCCACTTCTGCAAGTCATTTCCAACACTCCTACCTTGGTTGTGTTCTGCCTTGACAGTTCATTTTATAAGAGGAAGCAAGGAGAGGGGGTGCTGATGGAAGGGGGAAGGCAGGAAGGAAGATTGGCTCTAATTTAAAACCATCTTAGGAGCTCTAAAATGTTCTAGGTTGAGTGATGGACACATTTACTCCTCAGAACTCTTTTTATAAATACCCACCACTTAACATGCACTTTCAAGAGGCATAAATACTGTCACTGTGTGTCAGCCTGATGGAAGGGTGATTTCTATAGCCACTTCTTTTCTGCATGGCTCAGACCACAAGATTACATTCCTATTACAGTTGTACCCTTAGAATGCAGCAGTCAAATCCAGCCCACCAAGAGAGGCACAAGGCCTTGTTAATTTCTGCACAGAGATGCCAGTCCTCTTCCTTTGCTTTGGGGAAAGTGTCAACTCATCTCTTGTCTATATCTGAGAATGGTGGGGATCAAAGATGTATTTTGTCAATAGCACTGGCCAAACAAATAAAATAACTATATAATAATATTCAGTCATGGAAAAAGAATGTTTCCTGAGGCTCTTTGGAGCACATCTTATTAAAACTGGCCTTTTAGTATTTTCTCCTTGTTCTCAGTGGAACTGAATGGGCTTAAAGGCAGGTGTGGTGTCCCTCTAGAAAACCACTGGTTCCTCACAAAGTACTGTGCTGGGATGGTACAGGTCTGCATACAGACAGTCCAGCCCTCTGGACAACAGCAGTCAGCTTTGCCCTTTTTTTCCCTCTCAGATGGCAGGTTACAAAATACAGCATGATAAAATCTACACTGGAACCTCAGCCTGGTGTGTCCAGGGTTATTGAAGAAGGAGAAAACAAGCTCTCAGGTGGACCCTGTCCCTTAGATGGGAGAGGGCTCCAGTGCCCACCACACCAGATCTACCCTGAGCTGCATACTGCTGAGAACTGGAGCACAACGAGACAACTTCCAAGGAAAGCCTGTGTAAACTCTAAAGGGGTAAGTAAATATATCCTTGAAAAACAATTTAGTAGCACAAAACATTGTTTACCAGAATTTATATAAAAATACCATCCAACAGTCTTCAAAGTTATATAAATATATGAGTAAAAGTCTCCAATCAGTATTTATGTATACACAAACATGGAATTATAATGTATAGCTGAAATTTATATGTTATTAACCAACGTTACCTCAAAAAAATAAAAAAAAACATTTATGGATACACTCTATATTAAAACTGATTATATTTCTATATCTGTCCCACCTTTACGCATTCTCTTGGCACACCAGGCTTATGTCTCATGGCAGTTAATCTGGTTAATAATTTGACATTGTGTATGTATATATATGGTTAATTCTATCTTTGTTAATAATCTGTCTCACATGTCTGTGCACCACAGGACACTGTCTGAACGATTTATAGAAGGCAGAAAGTGGGTAGGGAGGGAGAGCAACAAACCAGGCATGGTCCTGGGTACCAAGAACGCGTGATCCAATAGCTGCAGAAGTGCTTACATCCTCTGCAATTCCAGGGAAGCTGGAAAAGGTTAGGCCTGGTGAGGTGGCCACTGGGACTATGGGAAGGCAGATGCTCCAAGGATTCTGCCTCTAGGTCCAGAGGCAGGGACAGCAGGGAGGCAGATTAGATTATTACTGGGTGGGAGGCCTGGCCCAGAGATGGTACTACTGGGTGGAAAGAGCAGACAGTTCTCATTTCCAGAAGACACTGCCAACCTCATCCAAGGTATTTTCACCCAATAACCCATCTCGGAGAACCTTAGATTTCCCTGGAACTAATTTCCCCAGATTCACACTAGCGACTGAATGCTTTTCTGTTCCTAATTTCTATATCAGTGCTGTGGGTCGATGTGCATGTGAGAGACAATAATGAGGGAATCATGAGTCCACTGTGGTTTGTTAAACACCACCATGCAGAACTGCATGGTTAAAACAGGGGGGCAGGAACTGCCATCCTGAGAGCTGCCCTGCAAAATGGGATCTGTCTGTCTTCACCAGGGAACTATGATAAACGAGCAAAGACAGACACTGGTCAGGACAAGCCACTTTATTTAAGAGCTTCGACAGCCTAAAGTGGTTTAACACAGATGCATGGAAGATTTATCTAGATGATAAAATACCTGAACTTGAAAGGCACATAAGTTATAATTTTGCAGGTTTTTTTCCTTTCATGATTTCACATACTCAAGTATGTTAAGTAATGAATGAAATGCACATAAAGTTGACTTCATTTCACACAACCTGTCTGTTTAGTGTCTGCAGACAGTCTTTGCTTCCAGATGGGAGAGAGTTCAGAAACAACATCACCTATCTGTGTCTGTGGCCTTCCGTTCCTCACCACAGTAGAGATCATTGAGAAGATTAATAAATATAACAACAGCAGCTATTACTGACTGAGCATTTATACCATGTGCTGTACACTAAAGATAACAATTCATATATATGAGCATTACTTAATACTCGTAACAGTCCAATCAGTTATGAACAATGATCTCCATTTTACAGATGCAAAAATTGAGCTTTAGAGAGAGCTCTGTGCCACATGTGAGGTCATGTAGGAAATTTTATTTGTTCACCACTAAGCTGCAACATAAAAATGCTTGGTCCTTAGCAAGTGCTCAAAAACACTATCTTTCCCTATTTTCATACTCCTTTCTTTCAACATTACACTTAAACACAGGGATATTTGCCTTGTAGGTTTATGTTTGTTTGTTTGTTCGTTCGTTTGTTCATTCATTCATTCGTTCATTAATTCATTATGGGCTCAGTACTCTGCTGGATACAGGACTTAAGAACTGGATTCCACAGCTCCTAGACAAGTCTCAGGCGATTACCATATGAGGGCAGGGTCAGCATGGGGTGGGCAAAAGCAGCCCCTCACAGGACAAGCACACCCAGCTGTGGGTTGGAGACTAATAAAAATACATTTTATATCTTTTCAACCTTAGTTTTCCCCTATGACTTTTGCTGTATTTTCTTTGGCCTGAGTCTTTGGGCTTTCAGACAGTGAGTGTGGCTGTCCAGGAGGCCCTTTATCATGTAGAACACCCTTTTCTCCTGTCAGGGTTGATGTTTTCTGGTAAAACCCCCTGCAGCAGATAACCCAATTCCCCTGCTAATCATTGAGTACAGTCCCTCAGAGCCATCCCCTCGCTCCCACCTCGGGTCCTCCATCTACCTTATTTCACCAGTTTTTGCCCAGGAAATGAAATAATAATAGCAGCAGCAGCAGCAATAGTAACTTCCTACATGAGGCACTGCTCTGTATATTTGAGGTAAACTTATTAAATCCTCATAATAACTTTCTGAGGTAGGCACTATTATTATTTGTATTTTAGTTCATTTAGGGGAAGAGGAAGTTAATATTTCTTCAGGGTGAACTATATGTTATGCACTGTGTTTGGCTAACACAAACAGAACACAAGTGACCTATTCAGAGTCAGTCACAGAGCTGGGAAGTAATGAATAAGAATCTGCAAATGCTTAGCCTAGTGCCCTCCTTCTCTCCAAGTCTGGGACTGATCTGGTGGTCTGTGAGTGAGCAGAAAGACTGCCCTCTCTCCCCCACCCTCTAGCACCCTTCTGTTAACATCTGTCCTCTGTGTCTTTTTTTTTTTTTCCTTTACCACCCCTCACAAACGGTGACTTCTTGCAACTGTGCTCTCCCATTCTCTGGACCTCCCAGCCACGTTTCATGGAGCAAATCTGTTTATACCAACAATGTAAACAGAGCCAAAGAAGAAATTGGGGTCTTTGGGACAATAAAATACACCAAGCAGTTGACAGGTATTTCCTAAAGTCCACGAACCTCTCCTAAATTCCTGGAGTTTTGAGATCTGAGGAGTCCTCAGCAAGGGACCATCAGGGCTGCTGCCTCTGGGGAGATTTCTAGTCAATTTTAGGGGGTAATGCCACCAATGAAAGGAAGTAACTGATGCTCAGAGGAAGAATGTGAGCCTTATGTTCTGGGGGTCTCATAGAGATGTCAGTAACAAGTGAGGCTTCCTGGGAAATGACTACCTAGCCAGAAGCAGAGGGGCTTTCTGGGGCAAGGCCAGAGAATAAAGACTCCCTTCTCTAGGCTTCCATAGCACCAAGTCCAGCAGGCTGGAACTCAGTATACTTCACCCAGCCTGCCCCAGATAAGCTCCAAGAGAGCAGGGACTGTTTCTGATTTCTCTTTGAATCCTCAGAGCCCACGTAAGGTGGGAGCCAGTTACGTGTTTCCAGAATGAATGACCAAACCAGTCATCATTTTGGAGACCCGGTTGTTTGGCACTCTATTCAGATAAGGAAACAGGACTCAAGGAAAGGAGAAGTGAGTTTGCTCAGAGGCAGGACATTGTTTAGTCCAGGTCAACATCCTGCTCCATCCAGAAAAGTCTTCACCTTTACTTCACTCACTACACATCTGAACACTATGCAGTCATTTACATTCAAAGTCTCAGTGGTCAGTGGGTAGGAATGGTCCCATTTTACAGAGCAGAAAGTTAAGGAACTTGCTGCCCCCAGCTCTCTGCAGGCCAGCCCCACTGTCCTTTCTTTACTCAAACAAGCCACATTCTCTCCCAACAAAATGTGTTTCCTCTGTTTTCTCCATTCAGTTTCAGCTTTCTTTATAGATGGGGCCCACCGGTTAAATGCTCTCCTAGAAGCTTGCACTTTCTATCCTCACAGCTCTAATAGTTTTAACGTTTACATTTAAGTGTGTGTCTTTCCCACTAGACTGTGTGCTCCACGGGGACGCGCGCAACGTTCGTTTAACCACCACTGTACGCCCGGCGCTACGGTCAGTGGCGGGTACTCCGCGGCACGCGATAAAAATTTGTAGGATACTTATTCATATCTGTGAAGTGCACAAGTGCTAAAGGTGGCATCTGAATTCACATCCGCTGCGCTCGGGTCAGAGCTACAGCAGTAATGGGTTAGGTTTATAACGCTGAAGGGAGAATGGGCAGCGCGTTGCGGTAAAGGGACGGCGTTCTGGGTCCATCTGACCCGGGACCCAAAGCCGGGCTCCGCACCCTGCCGCCACCTGTCGCCCTGGCGCCTAGGTTTCAGCGGGCGCCCGCGGGGGCGAAGGCGGGCTGATCTGGGCCTGCCCCAGCCGCGCTTACCTGCGCGACGCCGGGCTCCGCAGAGGCGCTCGGCGAGCCTCGGGGAACTTCCGGGGGCTGGGACATCGGCCGCGCGGAACCGGGGCTCTCGGCCCGCGCGCAGGCCGGGCGGGGACAGTGCCTGGTCTTGGGACACAGGGACCTCTGCGGAGGGGCGGCCCGGGGACAAGCCCTCTCCAACCACGCGCTGTTGGGGCGGGTCTAAAGCGAATTTGACCCCGCGCTCCCCTGGCTCCCCGCTGTGGGCGGAGTCCCAGGGAAACTTAGCTCTGTGCCCCGCCCCTTCGCCCCACCCCCATGCCTGCTACCACCCACTGGCCCTTTTGTGTAGCATAAATGTTTGTTTGCTTTTTATTTTCCTGTGTTTTGTATTCCGTTTTATTTATCTTTATTTAATTTCTTTTTTTAATGTTCAAACTAAAAATATAACACATGAATACTTTTTATGAAATAACAATTTTCTAGATGTTCCTGTAAAGAAAGCAACAGGGCTCTCTTGCTCTTCATACACAGCCCTTTTTATCGGTTCTATCATTTAGGTCTTCTGGTGGTCACCGTTTGTCGCTAAAAAAATAAGCTTATATAGCAATTTCTGGATTTATCTATTGATTTTCTGCCATGTTAGATGAGGATTTACTTTCTTCCTGTGTCCCTGCCATCCTTCTCGTGATAAATTTTCACATCTCAAGTCCTGCCCTGGTGAGCTCTGAGACCTCAAACCTGGAGTGGATGAAGGTTCTTAGGAATCTGAAATTTAAAAAATTGTAGGGAGGGCGGAAAGAAAGCCCTTCAGAATTAAGGTTTATAAATAAGCATTTATTTAGAACGAGAAAAACAATCACGACAAAATTCTGGGGTCTTGGAAATTTAGGTCCCTATCTCCTGAGATCTTCTTAGGTAATTTACTTCCCAAATTTGCTTCCGCAATGTGGCCTGGCTTCCTCTGCTCACCCAGAACCCTCCATAAATCTCAGACCTCCCAGGGGCAGTGGGGTGAAGGTCAAGATTCATCAGTTTCCGCAAATAGGATTTTCTAATGGAGTGTATTGGAGTGTGCAAATAAAAGAGATGCCAAAGGTGATGTAAAGGTTTTGTGATCGCTGCACACTTAATTCACAGCTTTTTCCTATTAACAAATGCTAAGTATGTAGAGTATTTTTTATAAAGCTGACTCTGAGCCCCTGACTGGTCAGCAGATCCTCACAGTATTCCCATGAGGCACACTGTCCTAACTTTTAGCAAGGCCCATATGTATCCCTCTTGTGTCAGCACAGAGGTGCAGAGCTCATGCCCAATAAGTGCCCAGGTGAAGGGGCTGGTCCACCCCTCCCAACTCAAACTGAAAAAACAGTATCTATGCCCTCTCCGAAGCCCTTTCTCTCTTTAGAGAGTTCCTCTTTCTTTTGTCAACAAAAGTTCACTGCCACCAATCTAACGTCAACAGGAGTCCCCAATCTGGGGTGCGTAAAAAACGAGAAACTTTATTTAGGTAAATAGTTTACAACCCCAGGAAATGCAAACTCAGATGGAAACAGAAAAGGGTGCCCTGCCTAGACAAAGGTACGCCCATTTTTATAAAGTTCCTGCCCTGGTTCCCAACTGGTCCATTGTTATGCAAATGAGAAATCCAAATTTGCACATCTGATTGGCCAACAGCATGCATTCTGATTGGAGCCACTCTGATTGGTTAGTATAGATGCAAATGAGGCTGCTGTGCAATTCCAATTGGATGATGTAGAACTACTTTATAAGTGTTGGCTCACAGTGCAGGAGGCTGAAGGCTCAGTTTGTAGCTTTTCCCTGAAATGTGGGTTGTGTGAAAGGCCTCTGTCAGCAATGGCTGCTAGATTCTGGTTATAAATTTGGGCCTAGTTAACCATGAGGAGTCCTTTCTATATAGCCCTTCTCAGGTCCATATTCTTCTCTACCTCTTTTCTTGTCTACTTATTCTCTTTCTCCTTCCCTTGTCCAGTTCTTGAGGATCAGGGATTTGGAAGTAACTCCAAATTAGGGTGTGACCTGGGCTTCTTTGAGGTGACCTTGGGCAAAGTCACTTTACCTCTCCAAGCTTCATTGTCCTCTGAAATTGGAGGTAACAACCTCTGTCTCCTAGGGAGGATTAAGTGGCTCAATACTTACGTGCACAAAATCATTTTTTTTTAATTTTTAAAACTTTTTTTAACAACTCAGAAATTTTAAATATTGGTCAAATTTATTGCTCTTTTCTTTTTATTGCCTCTGGATTGTGCATCAAACTCAGAAAAACCATATCCACTCTGAGATTTTAAACAATTTAAGGATAACTAATTATCTTTGGATGTCCTCTTATCAATAATTCAGTTTGTCTCCCAGCAAAGTGGGAGGGTCATAAGAAAGTTAGGGACTTTCTAAGAATCTGTGTGTAGCACAGACTCATTCTTAGTCTGGGCTCTGACTCATGGAAGGAGAGGCTGGACAGAGAGCAAGGAAGAGGCTGGGCAATGATTTCCTCATGCAAGGGATGCATATTTCTCTGGAGTAGTGAAGCCTAACAAAAGCTAGGTCTAGGTAGGAAACCTGGTTTCTTAGGAATAAATAATGTCTCCTAGTGGTAGGAGATAAGAGTCTCACAGAACAGCCACTTTACCTAATCTAAGTGGAGGAGGGGCAAGAGACAGTGGCTGAAAAATCCATTCTGGAGAGACAACTATTCTAGATTAGAGTCATGATCTTTTCTTGAGGGCACAAAGGGCTACTGGGTTGTGGGTATAATGGAAATATTTTTGGATCTCTCTTTTATTGGTAAATTTCATTGCTCCTGAATTCTATCTACCATTATGGATCAAGGAATTAGCCAGGTCTACAAATTATTTCTAGACATAAAAATGTGGTTACTAAATGAGATCAAGCTGTAACATTATTGTGCAGCTTTCTTTTATGACCTAATGGTGTTCTGATGAAGTTGCCATAGAAGCACTTTGGGCAAACTATTTCTGGCTGATAGGTGTGTCCTGAGGACATTTCTGAAAACTTGCTCTTAAACAGATCAGGGTGGGATCGAGGACTGGGCCAACTCTGCATTTGGATGAACTTATAACCTTGACTTCTGAGGTCTCAGAAAGGACCCTCATGGACTTTAAAAATGACCAAAGAGGGTAAACTTTTTAATCACTCCAAGTGCTTCAGAAGATAGGTGTTTTCTTACAAGCAATGAACAGATACTGGCAATGCCAAGTCTTTCTTATATGGCTGTTGAAGCAGGCCTCCACCAGAAAGCCACTATTTTGTCAACCTGGCTCTATTGGCCATACTTACTACTGAGTTAAAGTAATCCTTTAAAAATATGAATCACTTCACAACACTCCTCTGCTCAAAAGTCCTCAATGGTTTCCACCACAAGTAGAATAAAATCTTGAGTTCCTGCCAATGGCCTCCAAGACTCTCACTGACATTGTCTCCTGATGGTAACTATTCCTCATCTCCAGTCTCCTTGGCTTTATTGCTCTCCCTTGAACACAGTGGGCCTGTTTGCATCCCAGAAGTATTGCCTTGCTGTTCTTGTTGACTCCCAAAACAACTTGCCCAATTCATTAGCTTTCTAGTAGACCAACCTACTCACAAAACAAATAACAAACACTCTCATACTACTCCATTCATGGCACTCATCTGTTATTGATACATATTTTCATTCATTGTCTTCCTCACTTAAGTGTAAGGTCCAAAAAAGGTTGAGTCCTTATATATTTTGTTCCTTGTTACATCTCTACACTTAGAATAGTGCCTGACACCTAGTAGATACTCAATAAATTTATGTTAAATGAATGAATAAGTTGAACCAATAAAAATATAAACAAAATCAGTAAAAATACAGTTCAAAATATTCTAGAATGCAGATAATCAACTAATTAAGTTTGGATTTCTCTCAAATTGGGAAGAATTGGAGTACAGAGAGAAAAAATGAAGTGGTTGAGATGCATTGTATAATCTGATTCACAATTACAGGTGAATATTAGATGAAGAACTTCTAGTATTTTATATTTGACCCAATGTCTGTTTTAAATATTTAAGCAAAGCTAAGCTTAAAAGACTACATACTCATTTAAAAGTAGTAAGAAGCAAAAGGTTTCCCTAGTCATTTAATAATTCAGAATGGTGTTCTGTTGCTTCTTTTGGCATCCAAGGGCCCAAAATGGTAACTACTTACCTGAAAATAGAGGCCTTGATTAAATATTTAAGATCTCACTTATTTTCATTTTCTGCATATTTTTTTATTTCTGCTTCCCACATTTTTTTTTTTTTACCCATTCTTCAGCCACACAATTCACACACTAAGGTTAATAGAAATGTTTCATGGATTATTAAATGCAGCTAAGCAATGAGCTTTTGCTAGAACATAAGGCCAAACTGGGGCCACTTTGCTGTTCTAAGAAAGTAATTTTTCCTTGAAGGTATAGACCACAAATACAGAGGCCTCTGCTCTGTATTCTGAAGTTTTGTAAGGCAGATGAATGTCTTCTGCAGGCTAAAGTGGGAAACAAAGACTCCCTAAAAACAGCTTTTACCCTGGGGCTGTTAAGCGGTCTGATAATCAAGAACAGTTGAAATCATAGAATTAATATGTGGACCCTTGAAATTATGGCAAGAACATTAAACAGTGCCTATTTGCTAACGAAAACATTGCAGTCTGGTGCTAGCAGCAGTAGAGTGGGTTTTGGTTAGCATCTACCTGGCTTAATTGTCTAAGGAATGTTCCAGTAGTAGCATTCCAATGTTGTGAATTATCTTTCCTTACAGAGCTCTTCTATTCTTCCCCTGTTGCTAAAAGCGTAATTCAGCCTTTGATGTCCATCTGGGCCTGCTTGGTGCAAAGGAAGACTTCTGAAGGAGGTCTAAGTCATAATATGTTGTCCACAGTGAGAAGCATGTTAGGAATAACTTACCAGTTTTCAGTGAGTAAAGAGAACTCAAAAGGTTAGATGATTTTCTCAAGATCAAATGTACTGGTCAGAGATGAAGCTGGAGTATCAGGATTTTTGTTGTTGTTGTTACAAGCGATAGGAATAGTCTCTGCTAACTGAACAGAAGTGATTTTATTGGTAGAATTTGGTCTTCAGAACTTATAGGAAGGTTGATGAGCCAGGCTTAGGAAGGAACAAGAAGAAAGGAAATCTAAAAATCTGGAAAGTGAAAACCCTAGAAATGATCTCTGAACAGAAATGGTCTAGTCGGGGTACCACTGCAGGGTCAGATGATTAAATTTTAGTCACTTCTTTTGTATTATTTCATTCATTTAAGAGCCAAAGTCCTGGGACAGACCTTTTGATTGGCCAAGACAGTCCCCTGACTGTTCTTGGGAAGTTGTTGGTAAATCCTTTTGACACTGGATATTGAAGGGAAGGCCCCTAAATTTACTTTCCCACTGAGACTCTCATAGTGGAGAGAAGCAAAGCAACTCCCCAAAGGAACTCCCAAAAGATGCTGTTAGGAAGAAGGCAGGGATGAAAAGAAGCAAAGGTACAATGAATCTCCAATTTAGTTTAGAGTGCTAGACTCCTGTGCAGCTGGAAGTGGCCATGAGAAGCAAATAGGAGTTTGCTTGGGATTACTAAGAAGGTTTTACTTTCCAAATACAGCAGCTCCCAGCTCTCTCCTTTCTTCAAGATGCCCAGTCATCTTGAGTCTATGAGATAACAAGCATGAACTCCTAAGTCACTTGCTACAAATGAAGAAATGGATATTTAGAAGGAGTCTGATATGCAAAAATACTACGGAGCTGCTGTACCAGCTCTGAACTGCCCACTTGCAGAGATGTCTTATTTTGCAAGAAAATTAAAATCTACTTGACCAGGCCACTGTAGCTGGGTATGAGTAACATGCAGGCTAGCATAATCTGATAACACAAATTGGTCCTAGAATTCTGGTCTGTCAAATCTCTATGCAGTATCATTCCTGTTCCACTCATAAAGATATGATTCCTGCCTTCAAGAAGTTTATGGATGAATTGGGGTTAAAATAATACTCTCAAGCAAGGAGAGATTAAGAATCTATGATGTATATTGCATTTTGAGCAGTAAGGAACAGAAGACAATGGCAAAGACAGAGTTCAAAGGCCAGCCCTTCTGCCCAGGCCCTTGCCCCATCTTCTACCCCTGGGGTCTGACTGTCAAGACCATTTTCTTCTACATCTTCACCTTTGCCTCTTCTCCGCTCCTTCCTTCTAGCTTATAAAAAGGCTCAAGTCTATCCTATCCTAAAAAAGAATACTTCCCTTATCCCTTGAGCTCACTAACAACCAATATCTTGCCTTCTCTTCTTATCCAAACTTTCTCCAAGGAGTGGTCTGTGCACACTTCTTCTCCCATTTAATCCTCAACTCAGAGCATCCATCATCTGTCCTTACCTCCACACTGACATTGCTCTGCTGATGGCTAATTCCCATGGGGAAATCCTTGTTCTCATTTGGCTGGCCTTGTGTGCTGCCTTTGATAATGGTGGTCACTGCCTTTCTAGAAACGTCTCCCTCCTTGGCTCTGTGCCTTCACATTCTCCTCATTCTCTTTTACTTATTGGAGTGTGCATACTGTCTCCCTGGGCCTATTAAGCAAGGTATCAGACCATAACATAACTAATGGGAAGACACTGTACCTCTCCCCAGAAACTGAATTGTGGGCACAGAAACTCAGACACTAAAAACCATGGTACCCTGGTGGGATTGTTGAAGAGCTCCTGGCACATAGGGCCCCAGAGCTGCCAGTTTTCTGTCTGTTCCCTGCCTGGTTCCTCAGTGCCCCAGTGACCTCACTGTAAGTCTTCTTTTCTTTTATATAGCCAGAGTCAGTTTCTATTGCTCGTGCTCGAAGAGGCCTGAGAGATACCTTGGGCTATGCTCAGATCTCTAAATACATTTGTGCAGAGTAGCCTGTGGGCCTCCATTTATACCTCTATCCTCAGGGAGCACATTCTTCAAGGCTCAGATCAAATGTTACCTCCTTCTCCATGCAGCCCTCCCTGATGCATGTCTTTGAAGTAAACATGTTTGTCTTTCTACCTTACTACACTAGCAAGAAACTGGCTTCTAAAGGTCCCTTAGGGTCTGGAACATTAAACGGCCCTTCAGAGTCAACTCTAATGATCAGAGTCAGAGTACTCTGTGCAGCTCCAGTCTGCCTGGCTCCAGTCTGCCCAGCTGGTCTCTTAGACCACAGGGCTGGTTTCCCTACTAACCTAGTGTCTCCTAAATGATGCCATCCTGCCTCAGGTGAGAACATCAGAAAATGATGACAGGACTCCTTATGGCAAAGTCAGACTTGGACTTTGATCTGTCCTCTGAGAAGGAGCTGGAAAGAAACTGCTCCATCTCGGACTATAGAACTCCTGATGTGAGAAAATCTTGTTCATTCTCTCCTCCCTCTCATGTTTTCTCCTGTCCTTCTGTACCTGTCTGGTTCTCCACAAAGCAGATGTTAAGGTGAAAAAGGTTTACAGGAGAGAAAAAGGGTTGAAGCAAGATTGGACAGTGGCAGCTGACAGATCATCATGCAGACTGACAGTCTTTGCCAGCCGTGGTGCTCTGGAGCTCAAATTGCCCACTAGAGAAGTCCTGTGTTGGGTAGAGATGGCCAGGCCCCTGCACTCACTTTGCTTAGTCATTGGCTGGTGTCTGACCTGAGAATAGCTCGACCTTGGTTTGAAAACTAGGGCAGACCCTGAAGAAGCTAGAAGCTGGGGGCTATCAGGAAACCATGCCCCTTCCACTTGGGAAGCAAGCTTTTTCTGGAGGTGGATTGGAGCAGTGAATTTCCATGTCTGCCACACCTACCAATCAGTATTTGTCCATGCTCCAGGAACTCATGATCCCCACACAGCTCATGATTTGGCATCAAAGTTTCTGGCAGTGAGCCAGAGGTTAGGACTATACCTGTAGCAAGGGAGAGGTTTTGTTCATATCCAAGATCCTAAAATAATAGCCAGAACTGGAGATTTCACCATTGAGTTTTGTGTACCCTAGTAGCAAAAGCTCAACTGTAAATCTTCTCCTGCTGGCCATGCCCTGTCTCCTTGTCCACACTTCTTCTGTATGCTGCTCAGGCTGCTAGTGTCTGGAACAGTGCTGTGCTCAGAGGTCTCACTGTTGGACGAGTGAAGGAACAGATGAATTCCAGAATTAGTGAAGGAAAGAATGATGGCCCAGATGAAAGAATGCAAATGGCCTGAGAAAAGAACAAATTGAATAAAGACACTTCAGTAAAATAACTACCAATTGAGTCACTTAGAGAAGAGATGACCATGTCCACCCTCTAGGGATTCTCTGAAAAATCACCTGGCAGCTTCATCCAGGTGGCAGAAGCAGTGTCTGCTTTCTCTCCTATCTATTTCCTAGTGATGACGGCTATTCTTTTTCCTCTGAGCCTTCAGCTTTTTGGTTAAGTTGCCATTCTTCCTTCACAGGCAGCTTTGCTAAGGCACTCAGAGGGCAGATTGTCTGTGAAGGCTGTGTGGCTCTGTGGATTTTGGACCGAAGGTGGTAATTGACTACACTGCCCCAGCCTTCCTCCCATGAGTCTTTATTGCTTCATGCTTTGCTAAAACAGCTCCTGAGCCTTGAGCCTCCAGTTGTGGCTGCTGTTGGTTTGAGATCAATTGCCCCTGGAGGGGAGTAGAACAGGCTAAGTCTTCTCTTTCACAAAGTCCTCCAATGACTGACAGTCATGCATTAATTGGCCTGCCTCTCCTTGGGCAGATCCAGAACCTGTAATTGGGACTGATTCTGACAGCATACCCTATCAGGAGAGTGTGCCACAAAAATATACTCTAGAGGAGGGCATAATTTTCCCAAGATTATTTTCAGAAAGAAGTGGAACTTTACACTATTGCTTTAGTCAAGACTCTCCCAATTTTTTCTTCCAATAAGAGGAAGTATGAAACATACTAGTAACAGCTTATGCATTTGAAATCTTCCATATATTGAATCAGTTGGCTTAGGCTAAGTTATGCTGTGGTAACGAACAACCCCCACATCTCTGGGTCTTACAAAAATAAAGGTCTATTTTTTGCTCAGGCTATACATCTGGGTCAACTACAGTTCTGCTCCACTTCATATTTATACATTGACCTTCTTGGGGACATTGCCCTGTGGCAGAGGAGTGAGAAGCATGGAGAACCATAAGCTGGCTCTTACCACGAGTGACATGACTTTTCATCCATGGTTCATTAACCCAAGCAAATCATAAGTCATTTCTAAGTTCCACAGGTTCAGGATGTATAGTCCTCTCACACATTATAGGCCTGATGTCAATGGGGTAGGAAAGTAGAATTCTTCCCTGGGAAAAACTAATATTGTCAAACATATTAAACAGAACCTCTGGCATTTATAGCGAGGAGCCCATCAAGGCAGTTTGGATGATCTGTTAAGCTCTCAGGTATATAAAAGGTTTTGTATCTGCAAGCAAAGTAGAGATTGGACTCCTATAAGGAGCATGATTTAGTGGCTGAGGTCTCATTTGATTTTCACCTCTGCTTGTATGACTTTGAGTAAATTGCCTAACCTTTCTGAACCTCTGAATGGGCATATTAATATCTACCTATTAAGGCTGCTGAGAAGATTAAGACCTGGCAGATGTATAATACATTGGAAATTTTACTGTGATAAAGTAGTTCATGCTTGCCCTGGACAATTTAGAAAACTCAGAAAAAAATTAATAACACTAAAGCATTTTTTGCCACTCAAAGACAGCCAGTGTAAAAATTTGAGCATATTTCCATCAAAAGATGAAATCGTGCTATTTTTAAAGCTGCAGGTGTTTCTTGCATTTGGGTAGAAGGACAAGGAAGACATTTGCTGGGGAAGACACCTCCCTTGCTCTTCTCTGCCAGTTTTGGGGAAAAACATTGACAGATGAGTTTTCTGAATTCTCTGCATACTTTTCAAACAGAAGTTATTTAGTCTTCTGATGGAAACAGAGAGGAGGGGAGGTTCTACTGTTGCAGCTCTGGAAATTGGAAAGGAAAGAATGTTAAGACCATGAGAGGCCTAAGTGGTTATCTGAGACAGACACACATAGAGAGGAAGTGAGGAATACACAGAGAGAGAGATAAAGACAAGGGGGGATGGAATGAAGAGCAGGAGTCATGGAAAGGCACAGAGATGGACATGCAATGGGAGCTAGAGAGGAACAGGAACACAGACACACAGACATGCAGACACACACACACACACACTCACACTTTGGCCCTGAAACCCAATGGCACCAGCATTGGCCTGCCTCTGTAGTGACGATAGAGAAGCTAGGCCAATTTTGCTTGGGACACAGATGTCCGGCGACCCTGTGACAGAAGCCTGAAGAGACTGAAGAGACTGAAGCCTTATTTCTAACTCTCAACACTTTCCTTCTCTCTGTTGCAGTCTACCCCCCTAACTATCCTCAAACTTTGAGAATAAAAGTCAGTGTCACAAAACTGCCTAATGTTGGGGAATATAGGAAGGGCCCTTGTCCCAAGAGGGATCAAGTGGCTTAGGGAGAAGAGCAGGAGACAGTGGAACTGCGCTGAAATCTCTTGAGGGGATTGATAACAAAGCCAAGAGGAGGGTTTGGAATAAGACATGAGGGGCAATCCCTAGAAAAATAAAATATCCTCTATCAGGTGATCCTCGAAAGCTCAAGGGGCAGGCTTTGGATTCCTGCCTTTCTTTGGATTCAGGTTTGAGTTATATTTGGGTGTTAAAAAATATCTGTGAGTTGATATATAGTAATATTATAATATATATTAAATATTACTATTTATGTTACAGTAACATATTTAAAATATGTAATTATTATAAGTATATAACTATATTAATTTATATTATGTTACTATATTAAATATTACAATGATAGCTATATATTAAGATATATATTTAACATAGTTGAACTCATACTGTCCACATGTTATATACACAGCGTTTTCTCCCAATAATTATATTTCAAACATTCTCCCACATCATTAAAAACTCTCCATAAATATCATTTTCAGGCATTTATTTTTTAGCAACCATTGTGTTGCCTTCCCTCTACTCCCCCTTCTAGGCCCTCCTTCCTGTTCCTGCTGCCCACTTGCTTTGTTTTATGAATTCTTCTTGGCTGAGCTAGAGGAGGAGCCTCTTACAAGGTTCTTAGTGGACTCAATTATGGAAAATATGGCCTGAGTCATGAGACGAGTGATTGCTGTGTCCCTCTCGCCCATTACAGGAGCCATCCCAAAGATGCAGGCAGACTTTTGTTATTTGCCATTGTGGTTAATGAAAAGATGAAATTGGAGCCTATGAGCACATGTAGGCAGCTCCATAATTAGCCCTTTGGACGGTGAAAAATCCACTTTAAAATAAAAGAAAATCGCTTTACTCCCACAATGAAATGGCTGCAATTTTCCAGCTAATGCCAAACCTGCAGTATTTCTGTAATTATGTCCCCTAGGTCTTCTATTCACTGTAATTTCTTCCTTTTTCGTTCTCTCTTTTTCGTACTTTCTTTTTTTACTTCTAAGTAACTTCCCTTTGGCCCAAAGAAGGCTAAATAATACTATTTGCAAACAAGAGGAAAAAGCTCTTACTCACACGATGAATGCATTTCATTTTGAAAAGTAAAAAATAAAAATCAAGTAACTATGTTCTTAAGCTAATAGAGCTGTATTGTCTAAAATTCAGCCAAACCTATGCAAGTGAAAATTGCTCTTCTTTCTTCACAGAAAGGGCAGGCGCCTTGAACAATGAAGGATGGTTTCCTGGGAGGTGTCTGACAGCTGTGGCAAATCACAGGCAAGGTGAGGCGACAAGGGTGATAGTGCAGACACCCTGGGCTCTGCCCGGGATGAGATTTTAAGACCATCACCTCACCTCTGTGTGCCTCAGTTTCCTCACTTGTAAAATGTATTAAAATTCCTGCCTTGCAGACCTGTCATGAGCATAAAAAAGTGCCTAACTCTGTGCCTGAAGCATAGTTAGGGCTCAACAGCACTCATTATTCCTTTTACCCCGTGGTCATTGAATGAATGAACATTTAATGCAGAGAGAGATAGTCTAAGATGATAGTGATTCATTGGCTTCAGAAAACTTATGGTTTCAGGAGTCTAGAAGATGACCAAAGAGTGAATCTTTAGATTTTTTTCAAAGCAGTGCTTTGAGGAGTTTTGCAGAAAACAATTTTGCAAGGCAGGTGCTATTATCCTATTTTACACTTGAGGAAGCAGAGACTCAACAACTTGCCTGAGGCCAGATGTATTTTAAGTAGCAAAGCCTTATATCCTAGTCTGACTCCAGAGCCTTCATTTATTTCTCTGCACCTTTGCTTGGATTCCGGTTCCACTGTGTATGAATTTTTCATCTGTAAAATGGGCATGTTGCAAAGTGGTCAAGGTCTGGCCTTTGTTATCAGATAGACTCGGATTCAAGCTCTAGATCTGCCACCTCCTAACTGTATAACTTTAGGCAAAGAACTCAATACCCCTAAACTCCATCTGTAAAACAGAAACTCTGATATAAACTGACTCATAGATGCTGTGGACATAAATGAGATTGTTTGGAAAGCAAGTGTGTGCAGTGCCTGACATCTTATAAACATCCAGTAAAATCATAACTTTAATGATCTCCCCTCCTATGTTGTTGTGAAGATTCATTGAGATAAGAGACATGAGAGGCTTTATTATAACTTGGAAAGTTTAGATCCAAATTAGCCCTTACTACAAATTTTCTCTCATAACTTTCATACCCCTCTTGGTAATAATGGCCATGGAGTTCTTGTTACCCTGTGTGAAAAAACCATTCTTATACCTCTTAATGCTTTCAGCTCTGAACTAACCCCAGAACTGAGGAGACAGTTACCATATGAAAATGTTTGTATAAGGCTTAGGAGCCAGTGCAGAGGCTTAAGCATTAATACCCCATCTTGATTAGTTTCACTGCAGATCCTAGTCAAACAGTGTCCCCAGTCCCTCAGCACAGGCAGCACCAAGCCCTGTCAGAGGCAGGAAAATGGGGAGTGGCTGGTCTGCAATTAAAAATTCACTGAGGATCACCAGTCAACAAATCATGCCCTTTGGGAAGACTAAATATTGACTGCAGTGTCAATTTGCTGTCCATGCCTGGGAATCTGTTCTCTCATCTGGGGATAGAAAAATCGGTGTCTGTCAGATCTAAGAGCCAGGTGGGGGTGGGAAGTCAGACCAGGTAAGGCTGGAAGGGAGATGTATGACAGATTTGTGGGGGCCAGGATTCCCCCACCCTTCCCTCCCTCACACCATCCCTTCCTCCCTTCCTTCCTTTTCTCCTTCCTTCCTACAACTAATTCAGAGTCCCAATTGAGCCAAGTTGTGGCCTAGGTACTGAGCTAAAAATGAATCTGACCCAGCTCTTGCCACAAGGGGTACAGAACAATGATATTCATGTATCAGCCATGATAGAGGCAAGCACAGGTGCTATGGGAGCATAGAGGGAAAATTCAGCCCTGGTGGTGGTGTGTGGGGGGAAAGCCTTCCAGAAGATGTGGCATTCAAGCTGAGATTTGAGGAATATTGGACAAGTGAGGGTGGCACTTAGGCAATGGCCAGTGACACTTGGGGGATACAAGTAATTTGGCATGGGTGAAAGTGGAGTGGCAGAACAGGGACGGCAAGAATGGAACAGGTGAGGCAGAGAGGCATGCCAGGGCTGGGGCTGGGCAGGAAGCATCCTATAAGCCAGGCTGTAGAGAAGAATGAGTCAGACAGGCCCAGGGTATGACTTATGGCCTCATATCCTAATTCTGCAATTTTGCAGCTGTATAGCTGTGGGTCAGTCTCTCATCTATGTAAATGAGAATTCTAACAACCTCTAAGCCAGTGTTTGGCCTATTTGAGCACTCAGCAAATGGTACCTTATTCTTTCCCTCAGATTTGGAAATTGGAGAGAACGTGGGACAGGAAACCAGATAGGCCAGTGTCTGGCCAATAACTTTTTCTTCTCTGGTAGAATCATCTACTGTCAAGCCCTTTGAAACTCATACTATAGTTAGAACCATAGACTCTCTAGCCCTTCAAAGGTCTCCAGGTAAAGTGTATGGCTTTTGCTGAAGGTCTCATAGGGAGTTAAAGGGGGAAGTTACATCACACATCTTATCAAACTTTTCTAAATATGCTATTTAAAAAATTCCTTTGCCAACTGCCCCCCACCCCAACTTTTCTTTAAATCTCCACTCCTTTAGCCTCTTCTTTCTTACCCTAAAGAAACTATGTGGCACAACTTCAGGGGATACGCTTCACATCATATTCCATGTGTCTACTGTCTCCTGTTTCCTGTGAGGCTACACTTGGTGGCCCTACTATACCCTCTTCAAAAACCCAACACTTAGTATTCGGTTCCTTGCAGATCAAAGCTGTGTAGAACAAGTTTCCTTTCCCAAACCTTGGCCTGCTATCATCCCACCACAACTACTTCTTCAAAGTGACTGTTCACCTCCGTGAGCTCAATCCTCTACAAGGTAATAGGATGCTGTGAGGCAGGCTTATAACCTCCATTTTACATGTGGGAAAACTAAGGCTCTGAGAGGTTAGTTTAACCACCAAGTTCACAGAGTTATCAAGAGGCACAGCTGCCAGTTTCCCTCTTGCAAACCCATTGCACAATATTCATCATTCTATTCTACTTGGATTGGTGGAGGGAAAGACTATGCTCTATATTTTTATTTTATTCCTTTAAGGTTTATCACAATGCTGTGCATATACTATAGACTGAATGAAGAAATTAATGGCAAAAAAAGATCAAAAGCCTTTAGATCATTAATGACACAATTACATGTTGTGTTCCTATTCCATGTGAGGCAGTTAATACAATAATTTAGTTCATTGACTATGCAGTCAGACAGCCTATGTTCCAAGCCCAGTTCTATCACTGGCTGCATGAACTTGAGCAAGTTGCTAACCTCTCTGTGCCTTAGTTTCCATGTCAGTAATTTAGAGGTAATTACTTTACATAATTGTTGTGATTAAATAATTTCATAGGCCTGAACATTTAGAAAAGAGCCTGCATTTTAGCAAGTGCCATATAAGTTTAGGTGGTTATTATGGCTAAAAATATTGGGTGCTCATTCTCTAGCTTGGCTATTCTGGAAAGGGATAATAAAGGGAACAGTAGCTAGATTGTGTTCATTCAAGAGGCTTTGAGGTTTTGAGGGTATTTTAATGACTTTGCTGATTAGTAAAAAAAAGAATTGATCAGCAGGCCAAATTCTTTCAGTCTTGGCCCAGGTGCAGATTCAATTAGAACTGAGATTTAAATCATAAGCTCTGGCGGCCCCAGGAGCACAGGTGGTCCTCAGTGCCTGGCCCTTGGGCCCATGCTAATTTGCATACCTGCATTCAAGTCAACACAATAGAACAAGTCAAAGCAATGAGTACGACAAGAGAAAGTCAGGACTTCCCCCCGCCCCCTCCTCTCTTGCATCTAACAGAATAGAGTTCCATAATGGAGTAAATGCATTTAGTCATTTATTACTTTAGGAGATGTTTAGGAGAACCACTAACATTAAAAAATAGATGCCACATCCCCAAGCCATGGAAATTCCTTTGACAAACTCAAGCTATAACAGGAAGGAAGTTTTGACATTTAAAGCAGTGGCTGGAATTTTTAAATAAATGGATACTTTCATGAAACAATATGCTAGCTATCAAATCACATGCCCAGCTCTATGAGAATGAAAGAGATATTTTCCTAGTATCCCCATTTCCCCACTTCTAGAATACTATTTCATGGCTGGGCAGAGGCGAGTGGGCCTTCCGCTGGAGAGCACTTCCACTCCAGCCAGTCTTCTGCTTCTGGTACGAAAATAGCCAAGATAATTACGATGGGTAAGAGCAGTTCCTCCCCTCCCTGCTTTAAATCTGTGGCATTCATGCCACACCAACCCAGCATCAGAACCCAGGCACGGAGCTTGTCCTTCCTAAGAGAGCACCCCACAGGATGATGTGTCTGGTTCATCACAAAATTATGCACCATTTGCACTGTTTGCGGTGCTGCTCAAATTCATAAATCCAAATCCTTTTTAGGTGGGATCCAGGGTCTTCCTTTCACAGACAAGTGAAGATATATAAGTTTGCTAACATCTGCTTCCCCAGCAAGCACATCTCAACCTGAGTTCCAGTTGAGTAGCTTCACGGCCTCAGTGGGCTGTAAGAGCGTTCATTTTTGTTAATTTTGCAGCTGACAGTTTCTTCTCTGGTTTAAGCGGCCTGCGGACTGTGATTTGTTAGTTCTCATTAGAAAGGAAAAGGTGTAGTCCTGCACTCCATGGCTTTCATAAATCACATTTTCAGGTGGCTTTAGCAGGCTGGAACATTTCTGAGCACAGGGCCCGACATGAATAATCCCAAGGATGTGACACTGTGTCGGCAGCAGCACTTGAAGCTCTGCTACAATCCCATCTGTGATTCACCGAACATTCGTGCTGAGGCACACAGACAAAGGTGAATTAGTTCCAGACAAAAATGCATCACTGCTCTATTGAATAGTCAATTATTAAACACATAATGGAATCTGTGGTTAGCAAGGCATGCTGAAGATGTGCCATGTTAGCACAATTTTTAACAGGTGACTTGTAGTTTTGAAAAATAAAACAATTCAGTGGTATTTCAGGTAAACTTGGAAACACACATATTTCCTTAGAGGTAAGCATGGAATTTCTGTTTATTATTCACATATTTTTCCCATTTCTTCCTTTTGTTAGACCTTGAGGCAGTCAACTCTTGAAACTCAGCGGTCAGCAATTCTGGAGGGATTGAATAGGAGTGGATTGTCCACAGTGGTACACCATCCAACAGTCTTTATAATTTTAGTTTGTTTTGGCCTTTATTAAACTTATGTGTGAATATGAATGTGTGTGTTTTGAGATTCATAGAGCTTCAAGGAAAATAGTGCATCGTGGAATTTGCCTTTCTACTCTGTATCCTGGTCTCAAATTCTCAAGTGGATGCAAAGCACCATAAGATGTTCTCTTCAGTCTAGGCTGGCTTCCACAATGCCTGAGGTTGTCCCACATTGCAAGAATCTATTTGTTGGTTTGGATTCAGAGCGCTGCCTTTGTAGCCAGAAAGGAATGGTCAAGGACAAGGCCAGATACAGGTGCTTCCCTGAAACAAGTCAGGAGTCAGTTGGTGCCAGTTGCTCTAAGTTATGGCACAAGTTATGTATCTTTGAACAAGACACATCCTCTCCCTGGTTTTACTTATCTATAAAATGGGTGGGATGATTTTTTTAATGATGATTTAAAACATCTTTGCTTGTTCATATACACAATGAAATCAGATGCCAAATTTTGGGTGTATGTGTGGTTTACTAAATAGTCTTAACTTACTTGGGATATAAACATGAGATGATTTCATCTTTCTCTAATGATTGCCTTCAACTGAATATATCACTCTTTTCTATCCTAGCCAGCATCTTAGGCCGATTCTATCACTCTTCTGTCACTTTCAGTTATTAGAATTTGAGTCCAGTTTATATCCCATTTAGATCTTTCCTCCTCCAGTAAAGACTTTACCCATGTGCTAAGGTCTGGAAGTTTGAGTCTGACCCCAAAAATGATGGTGTTAGTAGGCAATGGTGCTTTGGGAGGTGTCATCTCCCCCCAAATCCCTGGGGTGGGGTAGGTTTCCCTGACTCTGATTGCTTGGGTTCAATTTAGAATGTGGGGTACATGGTGACTCTGTTCCCCTAGCCCTGGGCTTTGCTACCAATCCTAGAACCACTGGAAAAATCCACACTTGGCATTTTGTTACTAGTATATATAGTTGTGTTTTCCAGATTCCAGCAGATCCTCACAGGGTCATATAACTCAAAAAAGATTAATAGCTATTGAAATATATAATATCTAAGGGAGTTCTGGTTCTGTTTATGATTTTAGTTGGAACAGAAGTGTGCTTGTGTTTCAACATTAATGGATAAGGTTGGTAAGATGTAGCCACTATTCCTGCATCGGTTCCTATGGCAGATACTTAGGTTGGGTGACTATGAAATTCTGTAAGAAAGTTCTGAAAGGAAGCCCCACATGAAGGGGAGACCATATCTCTGAGTAAGGGCTGGGTGTCTATAGTCAGGGAGACCATAGCAAATGTCCACCTTCCCCTCACTCCAAAATCCCATAGAAAGAGGTTAGGCAGGAAGTGCCTCCATGGAGCACACAGAGCTTGAAGCCAGATGAATGTATTCTTTCTTGAAATTCCCAGAAGTTTTTAAGGCTCTTGAAAATATGTTAGAACTGTCAAAACTAAGAGGTTTGGCATTTTAAATTGTGAAATACAAATCACAGCTCTGTTTGGTATGAAACAACATAAAATTGCAAGTTTTGAATAAAAGAAGAAATAAAAGAAGAGATTTTGAATTAAATAGGGTCATTTGCAAACATGCATTTATCCCTACTCCCTCCTGAGATACCAATAAGTATCACAAAAGAAAAAGGGGGAGAATAAAAATTGTATAAATATGCCGAGACAAAGAGAACAGGAGCAAAGTGGGTAAGAGAGATGAACACATTTGGAAAGATGGGGTGGTGGAGACAGTGGAATACATGAAGTGGGGATGCCCATGAAAACCTGATGATTCATACCCAGGACAGAAGTTTCAGGAATGGGAAGGTCAAGGTATTTCAGAAGATTAGGATAAGACAGATGAACAGGTTGATAGAATACAAATCTGTGTAAGGAAGAACTAGACCCTAACACCTTCTCTTCTTTGGCTGCCTATGGAAGATGGCTCTAGAGAACCTCTACCAGGGATTTCCTGAATTCAGGGTATCTGGCATAGAGCAGAGTGCACTCTGGGTATGGCACTGAAAACAGAGGAATCAATACTAAGTTCATAATTGACTGACGAGAGCCTGGTGCCTTTCCTTTGTTCAGCTTCCACAAGAATGCTGGCTGCTTAACTTATAATCTCCATGCAGAAGTCAGGACAAGCATTTCAGAACAGAGAATAAAAAAGGTAGAAACAAGACCAAAAAAACAAAACCTGAAAAGAAAAGAAAGAAAAAAAATTATGTACTCGATCTATAAGGTCTAAATCTAACAGATAGGAGTTCCAGAAAGAGAGAACAGAAAAGATTGGTGGGAGGAAATTTTCAAAGATGTAATAAAAATACATTTCCCAGACTGAAGGACTTGAGTTTCAGATAGAAAGGGCCTGTCATATGCCCAGCACAGTGGATGAAAAATTACCCATACCAAGGCCAGAGTACCAGAGATGAAGTAAAGATCCAGCAAAGCTTAAAGAAAGAGAGGGTGGGGAGGATGGGAAGGAGAGAAGTGTGTGTGTTGTGGGGTGGGGGGAGGGGAGAATTAAATCATATAAAAATAAGTAAGAATCAAAATAGTAACAGATATCTTAACAGCAACCCAGGATGCTGGCAGATAAGAAGCAATGCTTCAAAATCCATAGGAAAAATATTCTCCAGTCTAGAATTCTTTGAATGGCTAAATTTTCAAAGATAAAACAATTACCTCTCATGCACCCATTTTTTTTATAAGAGTGTGCTCCACAAAAATGAAAGAGAAAAACAAAACCCACCCCAACACAATAACAAAGAGTCATAAGATCTAGGAGAAAGAGAAGCCACCACAGAGAAAGGTGAAGGGGATTTGCAAACTGATGACAAATGTGTCTTGGGTGACAGCCTTGTGGCAGGTCTAAAGAAAAACTTTTCAGATTAGAGCAGGAGGATGAAGGGGTCTAGGAGAGGTGTTACAAGGAGAAAAATGGAACATAGAGATTATCTCATATATCTGACTTTAATAAAAATTGTTTTACAGCTGGGTCAATGTTTGGTATGAATTAGTGATTGATGCCCAGAAAAACAAGCAAATGAAAAGGTAAGGCAATTTCAACTTTAGGAAAAATGAAAACGTGTACAAGAAAACAGATGTAATTATAAAACACTATCTGTCTCAGTCGTGAACAATATTTATATGGCTCTGGAAATGTACACACTGAAGTAATTCATCCAAAAATTGTGGTGTGATTCTGAAGGGAGGATGGGGAGGAATGTTCGTGGGATGACAGGGGGAGAGAGTGGGAGCAAAGGGCTCAATCCTCACCTTTATAATAGAAGTTGATGGATATTGCCCAAAACAGATCAAGGACTGGCCTTACAAGTGTCTTGCTTGGAAAGATAAAGGTACATACCAGAAAAGACATGCAGAAAAGCTGTAGCTTTTTTTCCTCTGAGGAGGAGGACTGGAGTAATGAGGGATAGTGAGGATGTCAGTCAGGAGCACATCCAGGTTTGGTGGTACCTGAAGCTTATGCAACTTGGGAGCCTTCTAAGAACAAGAATTACAAATGCAAAATTAGGAACAAAGATTTTGGGGTAGGTTTATTCGAATAAGGGGCTCTGAAGAGTAAGCATCAATCATTTTCTGGTGCAGCTACCTCTGAAGTCATTTGTCATTGTAAACTGTATGGCATTATTTATTGCTTAATGTCATGTATGTGTATTATTTTATGTACATTATATATAATAAAGAAAAACTATGAGCACATCGCTTATTAAACCCAAGTGACTTTATTATTACTTGAATTAAACCATTTCTACTTGGCTTTACGCAGTGCTGTTGGGATGAAATCAATCTGTGCAAATTGATACTTGCTCACCTTTTTGTTTTGCTTGGTGCATGAAATCCTTCCTCTTCCATTTGAAAAGGATTGAAGTGGATTTTCTCATGAACCTTCATGCCTGCTTAGGCAAGAACCCTAACACTAATGTGATAAAAAATCTGTCCCCCTTCTCTCACCTGCTTGTGTTGAAATTTCAGTTTGCAAGGCTCCTTGACACAAGGACAACTGTTCTCAGCCTTAGCAGCCAACACGATTGCTGGACCAGTTCTCCTGAGGAGCAGAAACCCTTAATTCAGGGGAAAGCTCAATTGGTAACTTAGATACTCCATTTTAAGTGACAAAGCTCAGACAAGAACTGAGGATTGGGGGCAGGAAAAGGCTGCAAATTTTGCTAAACAGCTTCTCACAGAGTACTCTTGTCAGACTACTTCCAGCTCTTCCAAAATCATTAAAAAGGTCATCATGCTGTCAAAATGGTTCAGTTATATTTTACCATTCAAAATATTCCAGCTACGTTCAACAGCCATGCATTGCATATCTACTGTGTATAGGGCTCTGTGATGTAGGGACCCCAGATGAGTAACACCTGGCCCTGGCCGTAAAGAGTCGCTGACTCAGGGCTCAGGCTTGTCTAGTTCAGCTCAGCCTTGAAGCTGCCCTCAACTTTCCAATGCTACAGTCCCTTCCTGTGGGTAGAACTCTACTCTCAGAGGGAGGATTTCAGACACAGAAAAGACGTAGTTCCTGCCCTCGGAGAGGTCACTGTCTTGCTAGGGGCCATGGAACACTGAAAAGAAATCTGTTGTCCCTGCTTCTGAGAAAGCTACAGTCCATCTGGGAACCTAATGCACCTGTCTAAATCGGGAGCTGGGTGAAATGGAATTCAGAGAATGCAAAGAAAGTGCCAGTAATTGGGAAATTCCTTGTAAGTAAGAGTTTTGTCTTTTTTGATGACTATGATTTATTACATTTACAAACAAATGAAAAAAATATCAAGAATACAGACGTTCACTTATTATAAGCATTATTGATCAAATAGACTTGAATTTGCAGTCACTGCAGTTTTCCCACTTCCTGGGGTATGGACTGGCTGTGTCCTGAGCCAGGGATGTCTGAATGACTTCTATTAAATCATTAAGAGCCAGCCTGGGGTCCCTCTCACAGAAAGATTTCCAAGACGTTCGGATTGAGCCAAGCCCTCTCACGGTGCCACCAAAGCTCTCACAAGGCCCTCTATAAAAGTGTGATGACATGGAGTAGGAACTTCCTGTTTCCCCACCAGACTGTGATTAACTAGGGTCAGAGAATGGTTTGCTGAATACTGTGGTTCCTGGTCCAGACCCTGGCAACTGGTAGATACTCAAAGGATGCTTCTTATATTGAACGGGGTACAGTCTGTGATTTCCTGCTGCTTCAAACACATTTATAACTTCAGTCTGGGTGGGTCACTGTGTGGGAGTGAGAGAATAGGTGTGTTGGTGGAGGACTGGGGTGAGCACAGAGGTTTCCTCAAGGTATGAGTCATTTCCAAATTTGTTACCCCTCGGCCAAGTTGGGCCTTAGTCCCAGAGGTGGGTGCCGTGCTATCCATTTCTCCTCTCTCTCAGGCTAGTTCTCACTCTACTTGCATGGCTGTAAAAAAAAAAAAACAGCCAGCATTGATTTGTCTCACATGTCCAGTGCAGGCCTATCTGGTGAGAAATGGGTGTTCAAACACTCTGGTCTGCAGGATGCATGTTTAAACTTGTTTTCCTAATAGTTCATGTCTGTTCTTCTGGATGTCCAAAAATCTTTTTTTTTATTTCAATCTTAACTTGGGAATAATGTGAGAAATAGAAAACAATTTGGGTTGTGAGAGCCAAAATAATTTTAAAATGAGTATTTCTAGATTGGACTGGATTAACATATTTACAAATTTCAACAAATTGAAAGTCAATCTATTTAATAGGGAAAAGGCTAAAATCCAAGCAGGCAAATAACCCAATTTAAAAATGGGCAAAGAATCTGAATAGACAGTTTCCCAAAGAACATATACAAATGGCCATAAGCTCTTGAAAAGACACTCAACTTAATTAGTCATTAGGAAAATGCAAATAAAAACCCTGATGAGATATCACTTTGTACCCACAACGATAGCTATAATCAAAAAGACAGGTAATAACTGTTGGCAAGGAGGTGGAGAAATTGGAGCCCTTATACATTGCTGATGAGAATATAAAATGATATGACCCCTTTGGAAACAGTCTAGCAGTTACTCAAAATGAACATAGAGTTACCACATGACCCAGCAAATTTCCAGGTATCTGTCCAAGAGAAATGAAAAAACTTATGCTCAAATGTTCAGAGTAGCCAAAAAAAGCAGAAAAACCCAATTTTATTCTGCTGATGAATGGATAAATGAAATATGGTATATCCAAACAACAGAATATTATTTGTCCATAAAAAAGAATGTAACACTGATACATGCTACAATATAGAACATTATGCTAAGTAAAATTTTATGCAAAGTGAAAGAAGCCAGTGACATAAAACTGCACTTCGTATGACTTCATTTATGTGAAACATTCAAAATAGACAAGTTTATACAGAAATTAGAATAGTGGTTGCCCAGGGCTGGGGGCGTGGTAATGATGAGTGACTGCTGGTGGTACAGGATTTCCTTCTGAAGTCATAAACATTAGAAAATGGTAATGTTTGTGCAACTCTGTGAATATGCTAAAAAACATCGAATTATACACTTTAAGTGGGTGAATTATAGGGTATATAAATTACATTTCAATAAAATAAAAATCCGAATAGGACATCGTCTCTCTGCAGCCTGCCCTGACTTCATAACCTCCCTCACCACGAATTCATACAGGGGCTTCTCCCAACAAGAGCTCATCTATGCTTCTGGGTCTCATGTTATGTGTAGGTTAGTCTTTCCCACCTGAATTATGAATTCTTTGAGGGTAAATGTGGTATCATCTTCCTTTTCGATTCTCTTGCTGATGTAAGCACAGCGCTGAGCACCAGCAAATTCATCTGTTGATTGACTGGTAAATACTGAAAAATGTAAATATCCCTTAAATGCAAAGAGGAAACAGAAAAATCCACACACCTGCCATTACCAAGAGGTGGTGAGTGTGTATGTGCATACACGTGTGTGTGCATGCTTGCATACATGCAAGAGAGAGAGAAACAGAGAGAAAGAAATGGAGAGAGACAGACACACACACAAAAATATGTTTGAGTGTTTGGATGGGAGTTCTTGATACCTCTCTAGTCATAAAGCTGATAGACAAGTGACTGAGGAGAGAAAAGAAGGCAGCAAGGAATAAAGGGACCCACATTTTAATTCTAGTTCAACTGATAACTGGTCTGTGGTTTGTGTTTTGGGACTCAGCAAACCACCTATGAAAGAAAAGGCTGGAGATTAAGTCTCAAAAACATCTTGTGTGTAGTCTGGACACTATGTGATTGTGTTTAGGGAAAGATCTGATTGGGGTCTGGAATATTAGCTTTATCAAAAATTTTGGAGGGTTTAAATCTCTTTTCTTTCCCTTCCAGGGCTGTCATTTTTCTTCCTTGTGAACTAATTTGGGCTGAGCTCTGGGGCCTTCCTGTCTTCTGCCGTCAGTGTGCTTCCAGATGGGAGCAGCCACATCCAGGCCTTGGGTCCTAGCTCTGGTGGCCATGTTTGCTTTAGCCAGAATATTCAGGGGTGGCTCCTTTCCCTTTTACTTTCCAATCCTAACTTTGAGTTTTTACTTTCCCTCTGGCCCAAAGAACAAAAGACAGAACAGTGTGATTAGAGCAAATGGAGGAGGAGGAGAAGGAGAAGGAGGCTTCAGGTGGCCAGGGCTGCAGAGGGGTAGGATGGGGCATTGTCAGCAGCAGCTAATGAGGAGTTCCAGATGGTTGAAGGCAATGGCAGGTATAGAGTTGTGGGTACCAGTGAACTATCTTTAAAGCCTCTTTAGGTGGGTGCCACAGCAGTGTCTCCTTTGGGATCCTGAGGTCCCTGCCTTTGTCTCCAGAATGAAGCATCTTCCCATGAGCCTAGAGTAGTCTTCATGTGCACCAATCCTACCTCTACAGGGTCTTATCTCCCAGTAATGTCATAATATAGCAGGTCTTCAAAAAACCTTTTGTTCAACACTGTCTTGTTTGATGTTGTTTCATTATAATACTGATGAGAAAAAAAAAAAAAGACTTCTCACCGAGGCCGCTGTCTGTGTGGAGTCTGCACATTCCCCCATGTCTGTGTGGGTTTTCTCTGGGTACTCTGTTTCCTCCCACATCCCAAAGCTGTGCACATGAGGTGAAGTGGCGTGTCTATGTTGCCTTCATCTGAGTGTGGGTGAATGTGGGTGTGAGAGTGCCCTGTGGTGGAAGGGTGTCCTGTCTAGGGTGGGTTCCTGCCTGGTGCCCTGAGCTGCTGGGGCAGGCTCTGGTCACCTGTGACCTTGAACTGGAATTAGCAGATTGTAAATAAGGGTGGAGAAGAATTGACTTGTTTTTATTCATCTTTCTTAAATGTGTATAGCTCGCAATTATCTCAGTGTCTAATATTGAAAGAATTTGGGTACTTTTTTAGAAATATGATGATGTTCTGTGACTAGAAATATGCCTTAGGAACTTAACTCTTGTTTATATCAATTAGCTTATGGTAATTGATATAAAATGGTAAAACTGGTTTCCTTTTACATCGTTTCACTTAAAGTTGAAGTTTCTAAGAATCTATCAAAGACCTTAAATAAAGACTTACTGTAATAGTGATCTCTCCCATAATTTTTAGTATCAAATACTGTAATTCCTTACCATATAGTAATAGTAATTCCTTACTATTATCCTCACTTTACAATTATAATTATCCCCACTTTACAGATGGGAAACCAGAGTACACAGAGATTAAGGCACTTGCCAAAGCTCCACAGAGCCCAGGTGCATCTGCCTCTGAAGACCCAGCTCCTCCCATCCCATGAAGCTGAACTTCAGTGACAGAGTCTGAGCTCTTCCTTCTGGGCACAGACTCTCCTCCTGCAAAGTCAGCCACTTGTGTGTGAAGGTTTGATCTGAACTTGATCCTGAAATGACAAGGCTCCAAAAAAGTCACCCCAGGTTGTCTCATTCACTGCTCCAAAACAGAGGTGGACTTCGAGGGAGGAATAGTCTCTCATTTGGCTGATTCTACTTCACAATCCTGGGAGTTAAGTGTTAGCTGTAAGAGAGATGCATTTAGGGCTTTTGTGTCAAACCAATATCATATCCCTAAATGTCCTCTTGAGCCAGTGTCCCTGCTGTCACAGGGCACATCTTCTCGGAAGGGGCTGCAGTACTGGTCATTTGGCTAGAGCTGGGTCAGATTTCACACTTGCTGACTCTCCATAACTACATTCTGTGGTATCCATAGTGGAGTCTGTCAAAATGCTTCTAAGGACTATTTTTAAAAAGTCCTATTTAGCATCGAAGTGATGCCAGAAATACAGCCTATAAAGACGACAAATAATCACTTCCACTTCCAATTCTGTCCAAGGCCTGAAGCTGGAAGACTTACTCAGAGTCTATTCTTGGACATTCAAGACAGAAGTTTCTTTTCTATTATTTTTTTTAGAATGTCAATCAAAATGTAATGTTATTAGCACTCTTTGGGAGTCACTGGATAGCATGTGAGCCACTGAGGGAGATTATAATTAACAGAAGAATTGTCATTTTGAAGATAAAGGCAGAGTATTATGGTAATACATACATATTTACATAGATAAAACTATATTTCCAGCTGAATGTCACCTTTCAACTATGTTTTTGGGGTAGCTACAGCGTGCTAGAGAAGACTCACAGAGCGTTTTCTGAAGGTCCCGGGTGATGATAGCAAGCACTTCTATAGCACTAACACTGTGCCAAATACTGTTTTAAGTAGTTTTACATTTTTATATCACTTAATCCTTATAATCACACTGTTAGGTCAGTACTATTATTACTCCATTTTATAGATAAGGAAACTGAGGCTCAGAGAAGTTAAGTAACTTGCCCAAGATCACATAGCTAATATGTAATAGAGCAGGATTCAAACCTTAAGCAGCCAGGCCTCAAAGTGGGGGTTCTTAACCTCTGCAATGACCATCTCTGAGATGCTCAGATGCATGGTTAAGAATGTCACACCGGCAGGAGCAATGGAGGCTTCCTGGAGGTGGTGGATGGAGTCAGGTTTGACACTTGAAAGGGGACATCCTAGGGCTCCTCTGACCATCCACCCATTTGTGCCCCCATTGTGCTATGTGTTCTCCCTCACTATTTTGTTGACCACACTGTGTTCTCAGTCCTGTGACTTGTCACTCATCCTCCTCTCCTCACCAGCTCTGTGAGAGCAGAAGATGTGTCTTTATCTTCTCTGTGCCCTTGGCATTCGGCCCAGGGTCTGGCCCAGGGTCTTGTCCAGGGTAGGATCTCTGTGAACTTGGTCTGAATAAAGTTGTTGATGAGAAGTGGAAAGCATTGGAGAAGGCTTCTCAGGGTGAGCAGTGGGAATTAATGGGGGTAGTCTGCAGAGGCCTAGCGGGAGCAGAGTGTCCAAGAGGAGTCTAGGTCACAAAGAAAAGATCTTGGAGGACTTTAAATGCAAAGGAGAGATAAAATCTAACAAAAGTAGAGTTAGTCTTGGTCAAGTAAGCCTCAGGCAGAACAGTTTTGGAAATTTAAAGTGACCTTGAGGCCAGGGGGAATATTGGAGGTGTCTAAACCATGCATTACCAAATGCAGAAAGAGCCATGGGCAGATTTCTGATATCTGTGGAGGAGAAGCTTAGAGGGGACACAAACAAAAGGCTCAGTGGAGAAATCAGAGAAATCAGCAAAATTAGGACAAACTCTAAATCGATTAAAAGCAAAAACCGATGGAAATCTGCCGTGTTGTGAAACAAGTGTCAAGTCCAGTGGTGGTTGGGGGCCCTCACCCAGCCTTTTTTCCCAACCCTGGGAGCTGTCGTGGAGAGAAGGCCAGGAACTCTGTTCAAAGTCACCAGTTGACTGTATCCTTTGGACTCCATCAGCCCCTCACAGTGTTTTTCAATACAGATATCTTTCCCATCACGTTGGCGAAGCCAACAACCCTTCATCTTTTTCCCAGGGTGGCGGTTTCAGACATGTTTTCCTCTCCTGCAAGGAACCAAACTCTTTTAACACACTCTATCATGCTGGAGTGGGGAAAAAGAATTGCTCCCCTCAGCAAAATTGATGCAAATGCCAGCTCTGATTTGAAAACAGCCCCTTCATTGGAAAACTGAATTTTTCTCTTATAAGCTACTCTTGAGTTGCCAAGGGAAGTAGAATAATTATTTATAAGAATAATAAAATCATGTCCCGGTCTGACCGTGTCTGCTTTCCAGCATGCTCAGCTACAAAGCAAGTGGGATTCCCAGGGCTCTGTTTTGCTAACAAACCTCCTCATTTAAGCGTTGGGATCTTTCAGCATTGGAAGCCCCACTGAGCACCCCTACCTAGTAACTTAAAAGGCAGAATAGTGGGCTCCTTGTAGACTTTCTACACACTGTTCCCTCACCTTTTCCTTTTTGCTGGGATGTCCTCACCTAATCTGGATGTCCCCTCTCTTTCCTCAGGCCTAGAATGAGTACCACCCCTGGCACTAGTAATAGTAACTGTTATTTACAAAGCACTGCTCTGTGCTAAGAGCTTTCTGCACAATGACATTTCACACTCAGAAAATTTGTGGAGATGTTATTTTTATCTGTATGTATGCATGAAGACAATAAGACCCAGGGAAGTTAAAGAACACAGAGCATATCTAGGACCAGGTAGGTGTCTGACTCCACAGCCACGTCCTTCTTTATGCTCTCCTGTCCAGCTCTCAGCAGCACTTCCCAAGTCTTGTCTTATACAAAAGAGGTAGCAGTCGAGGCCACTATGTTTTCTAGGGATAAGGTAGTTGTGACCATGTCCAGGGTGGAAATAATATCCTGCAAGTGGAACAAAATAATTCGTACAATGGCTGATTAAAAGACACCATGTGTGTTCTTATTGTCACGTCACTATTGTCCTTTAAAGCACACGGTATTCCTACTGAATATAGAATTGCTATAGAAATAATCATGGCTAATGTTCACTGAACCCCTGTTGTGCATGGATACCATCTAACCATTCATTCCAATGATCCTTTGATATAGGTATTGCTGGCATTTACAGTTTACAGTTGAAGAGACTGAAGAAGGGTCCAGTGAAGTAACTTGCTCAAGGTCAAATCTACTAAGTAGCAGAGCCAGAATTAGAAGCCAAGCAGTTGACTCCATAGCTGTTGCTGGTGTGCGTATTCTCTTACTCCTGTGCTCTTCTTCCTGTGTTCTTTTACCTCTCCTCTGTTCATGATGGAGGTCCTCAGATCCTCAGTTTATACCTCACCATTACCATTCGTCCACTCAGAGCCCCTCTTCAGCACTGTTCGTTTACTACTTAGTTGTCTATTTCCTCCCTCCTCTCTGCTCTCCACACCCACTCCTCCAGTTTTGCCCCCTTCCCCCCGCCCCCCGCTAAACATTCTTTCTCTAATGGGTTTTATGTAAAAATCTTAAATATGCATGTCTGCTTGTAAAATATCTGGAGCTGTTTTATGCATGCTTGGCTTTTAATTTATTTAAAAAGTATCGTGCCATAAAACCCATTCTGGTTCTGACTTTTTCTACTTAAACCCATGCTTTTAAGATCTATCCATGTTGATTTATGTGTAGCTAGTCCACAGCTTCTGACTGCTGTCTCATATTTTATTCTCCAACACATTTCACTTAATTATCCCTCCAGTGAAAGACCCCCAAGTTCAACTTCCTGCTATTAGAAATAATAATGCTGTCGACAAACATCCTCATACTGGTTCTCTTATTAGATCTGTGGGAAATCTCTGGATTGTATAAATGAAAGTGGAATTGCCACATCATAGGATATAAATACCCATAATTTTACTAAATTCTGTTAAATTGCTTTCCAAAACAGCTGTACCAACTTAAAACCTCCAGCAAGCAGTGCAAATGTTCTCATCTCCTCACGTCCCCACCTGAACCATGAATTACCCACTTTTCTAATTTCTGCTACTCTGATGGTTGCAAAGCACTGTCTCATTTATGATTTAATTTGCATATCTTTGATTACTAGGGAGTAAGAGCATCACTTCATTATTCATTTTCTGTGAATTGCCTATTCATATCCTTGTCCCTTTAAAAAATGATTGGGTTTACTCTCTTTTTTTCTTGATGACTGGGAGTTCCTGGTAGAGTCTAGAGTGGATGTGAATGCATTATTGATAGTAGATATTTAATATCTTCTCCCAGTCTGTTACTGGTCTATTAATTTTGCTTGTGGTGCTCCTTGGCTACCAAGTTGTGATATCTACCTATTTTTTTTTTTTAGCTTTATTATTTCTGCCTTGGGGTATTTGATTATAGAAATTCAACTGTGATTTTTTATGAGATTTATAGTTATATTTCCAATGCTTAGGTGTTTATTCTACCTAGAATCTACCTAGTAGCTATCTTTTTTTTTTTTTTTTACAACAAGAGAATTTCCTAACACCACTGTCTGTGGTATCGCCTTGATCATCTATAAAGTTCTCATATATACATGGCAGGAGGTGCTCCTTGGCAGAGAGTGCCCCTCCTGATACAGCTCGGCATTTCTGTGTCCTATTTAAGCAGTTCAGGAGAGATCTGAACACTGATGGGTGCCATGAGAGTAAGGATTGCTCTCAGATGGGTTGCTGTTCTCCAAACTGTCGTAATACATAGCAGGATGCTAACATGGACCCTGGGATGGCCTCAGTTCAGTCTCTGGCTCAAAACCAGCTTCAGAGGAGCACTCCACATGGCATATATGAGTATCTGTAGAGTCAGTCTTGGATCACAGTCGTCTGAATTTGAAGCCCAGTTGTACATGTATAAGCTGGGTGAACTTGAGTGAGTCACTTAATTTCTCTGAATCTTAGTTTTATCACCTGTATGTGGGGGATAAGAATACCTATTTTATAGAGCTGTCAAGAAGATCAAATGAAATACCCTGCACATTTCCTGGCATATGAGTGCTTAATAAATTATAGCTACCAGGGTGCTGAAAGAAAAAGCTTCATAGAAAAGGTGATTTTTGAAAGATGAGTAGATGCTTCCTAGGCAGCTGTGCTGGTGGAGATTCCAGGTGAGACTGAGCAGAAAAACAAGGTTCCGAGGCATGAAATAGCTTGGCATTTTAGGAAACTGTAGGTGGTGTGGTTTGGCTGGAGTACAATATAGAGGAGAGGAAGGACATGTGTTATCTGTGGCATACACATGAACAGTTAATTATACATTGTCTTAGGTAGTTCTCTAGTTGCTTCACATGTGCATCTGGTAACCTGGAAAATAGAGTTGTTTCTTTGGCACTGGGGACTGCTGTCTGAATCACTGACCCTGAGGGACTCCAGGCCATCCCTAACCAGTGACCTCTTTGCTGCCACTCTGCAGGCTGGAGGCAGATTATAGTTTGGGGCATCCCCTGACCCCTCTACTTCTTCACTCACTGCCTGCCATCTGGTTCCAAAGTTGATGCCGTTGTTTTAATTTTCTTTTATAGCAGCAGCTCATTTCTACTACCGATTTCTGTATGAAGACTTAGGCAAGTGGAACCACTGTGCATGTCATGGAATAGAGGATTATTATAAGAATTAGAATTTCCACAATTGTGGGAGGAGCTAGGGGATGAAGGTCTGTGTTATGGGCTGAAATAGGTTGAAGCCCTAACCCCCAGTATCTCAGAATGTGACTATACTTGGAGACAGGGTGTTAAAGAGGTAATTAATATTAAATGAGGTCACTGGAGTGGCCCTAATCCAGTCTGACTGTTTTCTGTATAAGAAGAGGAGATTAAAAGAGACACATATAAGGAGAAGATCAGTGAAGACACAGGGAGGAGAAAGACATCTATCTACAAGCCAAGGACAGAGGTCTCAGAAGAAACTAACCCTACTGATATGTGTCTCAGACTTCTAGCCTCCAGAACAATGAGAAAATAAATTTCTGTTGTTTAAGTCACCCAGCCTGTGGTTCTTTGTTACAGTAGCCTGGGCAAACTAATACAGTCTGGAAGTGAGAGTTAGAGGATCACAGAGTCACTATTTATCAGGAAGGGAATTATCGTGGCCCAGGGGAGCGCTCAAGAATGAGGCACAGTATGACTCTCATCCATCTTATGGATCTATTACCTCAGGGTCCAAGCTGTTGTAATGTTTATATTGTCTTACCCATCCTGTGGATCTGAACAAATATATTCTCTAATACCAGAGGTCCTGGAGGTGCCAGAAATGCAGGCTGTCAGGCCAAACAGAAACCAGAGCAAGCTTTGCACAGTGTATTGATGCTCCTAATTTCTTTGTCAATTTGAATATTCACAGAGGACTTTAAAGCTGAGTTTACCTAAATCCTATCACGTGTTGGAATTGAAAAAGTAAAAATGAAAAGATACATATTCCTGACAAGATTGCAGCAATTGGTTAGCTCGACAGGGCTTTAAACAACTGTTATTGGGGAAGTGTTGAAGAGTCTAAAAAGAGTGCATTCTGTTTCTCGCCTTCATGACCCTACTCCCAGGGGTCAGCAGACAGAAGAGCTATAATTACACCTCAAGTGGTTTAAATGACACAGGAGGGAATTCTGAAGCCCTAGGTTGGAATAAAAGCACAGCCCTATGTTTGGTTGTGCATAGTTCACAAATCTCTTAGCTTTCTCTAGATAAAAACAGTTCTGAAAATTTCTGAGAGACAAGATTCCCTGAGGGGTGGGGCAGAGATGGAAATAGATGTATTTATTTTAAGTAGCTTTTAACCCTGGCCTTAAAGGCAATCTCTTCTCTACCCTTCAAGTTCATATAAATTAGGGCTTGTAAAACAGTGACATTTTGGGTGATTATCCGTATTTTTTAGAAAAACTATTGCATGGGTGAGATTGTCAGTTTCTCACTGAGGAATCAGAAACACTCCATGTGTGTGTTTTGGTGGGGGCAGGTAGAGAGGGACTTATCAAACTGGTCAGCCTGGCTCAAAACCATACCTTCTCTTGGCCACCTGACTTTTCTGCCATGAGGCTGATCAAAAAACCCCTGAGGGCCACTCTGGGGACTCCAGAGAATAGATGAAAAAGGGAGAAGACATTGGGAAAGCTAGCTTTCCAGCATGAAATACCCTCCCTGAGGCCAGTTCAGTCTGAAGCACAGATGCTGGCCAAGTAGGTGTATTTTCCAAAGAACCAGCAGAGGGAGCTTAAAGCAGATGCCAACAGCCTCAAGGGGCCTCAGACAGTTCATTAGCAATTGTGATTTCCATGTTTCTCTCTGTTTTTGACACCAAACAAATAACAAACAAGCCCTCCTTGAATTTATGCTCCTCAACTGATGAAAGACTCTGGGTCTCACTTTGGCCAGTGGGCTTCCCACGGAGTACCACAGTCTTAAGGAAGTGCAGTGTGCTTGCTCACTTTCCCCATTTGGTCCCCTGTCTAAATCCAGCACAGAAAGCCATGGGGGAGCGAGAGCAGCTGCCCCCATGGTGAAGAGACATGGCATGCTGTCACAATCTGGGACAAGGTGACCTCTCGAGAAGGATGCCATTCTTGTAGATATGTTTTCCAGGACCAGTTTGGACAGACAACCCCCACCCTGCTCCTCGTCCTACATCTTGCTTTTTTCATTTTATGAAATGCAGCGGATAGCTTTTCATTTAAGTGTACACCTTCATCCATTACATCTCAACTGTTAATAGTTGAGGTGGGGGTTTCTGAGTGAGTGTGTGACTGTTATTTAATTATTGAATCATTACCATGTAAGAAGACAACTTTATTTGGCTCTTAGGAGATGTGAAAGTTCCTGGTTATTTTTCTGCTCCCCACTCAACCTTCTTAAATACTCTCAAAAAAAAAAAAAAAAAGGTTAGTCTCAAAGGTAAGGTTAGCAGTGAACCTGAGGGAGGAGCTAGCTGTGAGTAGAAATGACTTAAGCCACTAACAGTGGGATTTCAGGCTCTGTCTCAAATGAATGGAAGAGATACATGGGGTGTGGGGACTTTTCAGTGTCCCTCAAACCTTGTCTAGACATAGTTGGCTGTGTATACACAGGTTCAGCAGATGCCTCCTTTTCCAGACAAAAGGCTCCTGCTGATCACAGTCTTTATTTATATTTTGTTGACTTATTAAAGTGAGATACAAATGTTTCATTGCTCTCTATTTTATTTACTAATGCACTCTAAAATCTACATTTGAACCTTAGTGGAACATATGGTCAACCTTCCACTCTGAAAGCTTGGATCTGAGGAGCACAGGGAGGCAGGAGGCTGAGATTTTTATAACTATTTGGTTTTCTTGATTCCTCATTTTCCAAAAAATTAAATAAAAAGAGTTTTTCTTCTTACCTTATGAGAAAGGATGGACAATTTAAATTGGAAAAACTAAAGAAAAAGATAGGAGATAAGCTCAAATAATGTTAATAATGTCTATGGATAGAGACTTCAAAGTTATTTCTAAACCTTTGACTTATTTCTCAATGGTTTTAATACTTGGTTGGATAACGGTTGTGGATTTTGGGCTCCGTGAAAGACTTCATCAGTGCCTGCTTCACTCAGTAAACTGAGTCCCAGGTAAGCACCAGGCCCAAGGAGACCATGTCTGGAGGAAGAGCTGAATTCGTGAGAAGTAAAAAGAGAGTGACTGTTAAACTGAGATCATCTGGAAAGCTTTTTGGGAGGAGGTGGGTTTGGGTTTTGATTTGGAAGATAAATAGAATTTGGTCATGAGAAGAGTAGGGAGAAGGTAATGAGGTAGGGGACACTAATTGAGCAAATGTGCAGAAACAGGTCTGATGTGCTTTGTAGATATTAAACATGACAGCTTGGCTTTATTTTATTTTACTTTATTTGTTTTATATTTTTGGGTGAGGCAACCCTTGGTTGACCTCACAGATTGCAAGAACCTGGTCAGCTTACAATCCCTTATTTTTTCTTTTTTTTATGTCTGCTGCGCTTGGTCTTCCTAGGTGGTCTCCCATCCAAGTACTAATCAGGCCTGACCCTGCTTAGCTTCCGAGATCAGACAGGATCGGGCTTGTTTAAGGTAGTATGGCTGTAGACACAACAGCTTAAGCTTTAAAGAAAGGTTGATTAGCCAGGCTTAGGAAGGAACAAGAAGAAAGGCGATCTAAAAAGCTGGAAAGTGAAAACTCTAGAAATGATCTCTGAACAGAAATGGTCTAGTTGGGATACCACTGCAGGGTCAGATGATTAAATTTTAGTCACTTCTTTTGTATTATTTCATTCATTCAGGAGCCAAAGTCCTGACCATGAGGAGCTCATAGTGTCACGAGGGAGCTTTACTCCCAGGTGGGAACCAAGGAAGATAAATTAGAGAATGGAAAGACGGTCTCAAGTGTGAAAAGATGTGGGCTTTTATCAGGATGTTTGTGGTGGTAATGGGAAAAAGAACATAGGTGGGAAGGATTTTAAACAGGAGCTAGAGGCCAAGGAGAATGATGGGATTTTTATGATAAGGTGAAGAGGAGCTAATATTTACTGAATGCTTCATAATAACCTTATGAGTAGTGTTTCTCAGCCTCAGTGCTGTTGAGTTTGGGCTGGATAATTTGTGTGCGAGCTGCCATCCCGTGCATTGTAAGATGTTTAGCAGCTTGCTTGGCCTCTATTTACTAGATGTCAGTGGCACTCTGCCAACTTGTGACAATCAAGAATATCTCCAGATACTGTCAAATGTCCCCTGGGGACAAAATCACATCCAGCTGAGAACCATTGCCCTATCAGGTAGGTGTATGATAATCCCCACTTTACAAGTGAGGAAATTGGGTCTCAGGAAAGTTATGTAATTTCCCTAAGATCACTTAACTAGAAAATGCAGTCTGACTATGGAGCCTGCATTCTTCACCACAGTGTGGCTGGATGAATGGAGAAAATAGAATGATTCCAGCTAGAAGGCAAGAGGAAATGGCAGCTAGCCAGGTGCCTCCCAGAAGCCATTCCCCATTGGCTTTCTTGGAATGGGACTGGGTAGTAGAGTGAGCACAGCCCAGCAGGAAGTGGCAGCTGGTCAATGAAAATTCTTCCAAGCCAACAACTCTTTGCATATTAAAGAGTCAGAGAGAGAAACACTTACCTTTCTATAAAGCTAGCCTCCCAAGCTTTGGATTAAAATGTATTTGTGGTTAAAAAGTTGATAGGCAAAAGAAATTTTTTTCTAAATCCTGAGATAATGTTTGCTTCTCCCCAAATCTAATTCGGGCTCCACACTGCTACTATAAACTCTATTGATCTGTCAGTTCACCTCACATTGAAATAATGTAAAGTAAATTTATAAACTCAAACAACTGGTGAATCAGTTAAAAAACACATCGTTTCTCAGAGCATTTTCCTGACTCTTCCAGCCCACTTCATGGTGCTTCTTAGCATTTCTTATTTATTTAACTAATGTGATATTGTCATTGTAATATCATTACGTTTTGGAGCTAAAGATATATAGATAAGATACAGTTTCTGCCCTCAAGGATCTCACAGTCTATTGATCAATCTAGGGTAGGCAAGTACATCATAGAAGGGAGTAAGGAAGTGGACACAGCATATGCAAAGGCCTGGAGGCATGGCAGAGCTTGGAATTTTAGAGACATTGCATGTTGTTCAGTATGGCTGCAAGGCAGAGTGTAGGTAAGAACACAGCATGCATTCTAGGCAAGGTGCACCTTAAAGGGTCCTGTTTCTTTTCATGCTGACCTTTGTATCTGCTTTGTGGATCTCCTAGTCCAATGGTCCCCAACTCCCAGGCCGCAAACTGGTACTGGCCTGTGCCCTTTTAGGAAATGGACCGCACAGCAGAAGGCAAGTGAGCGAAGATTCATCTGTATTTGCAGCCACTCCCCAGAGCTAGCATCACTGCCTCAGCTCCACCTCAGATCATCAGGCATTAGATTCTTTTAGGAGCACTGGTACCTGGGACCAAAAAGTTTGGGAACTGCTGCCCTAGTCTACCTTCCAGAACCTTGTCCCCTTTCAAGTGTCAAGTCTTCTCTTTGCAAAGCTTTCCTAAGTATTGTCATTTTCCCTGCCTCCTCTCTGACTCCTCAGGGCTCTCAGGGTCCATACCCTCATTCTGGTAATGATCATTTTTTTATAAATATATTGAAGTACTTTGAGAACAAGAGTCGTGCCTGGTTCCTCAGCAGAATTTTAAGAAAGGGCTGGTACTCAACAAACATCCTATTGTTTATTTCTTTTAGAATTTCACAACACCAACTTGAAGAGCTAGTTGCTCAATTTGAGTGAATTTGACTGAACTATCTCGGGATTCTGGCTCTGTGTGGCATCATGTGACACCACTTTCTCCTGGATCTCCTCCCACTTCCTTGATATTTCTTGATCTCCTCTGAGACGCTCTCTGCCTCTGTGTGTCTCAGCATTCTTGAGCTTTTGGCCTCGGCTCTGACATCTCTTCACTGCTTACCTGCTACCTGGCCAAGCCTCCACCCCTTGGCTTTAACTACCAGCTACCTGCTGACAAATCTAAAGTCTAGCCAAGATCTCTGCTTGCATAACAAATCTACCTCCACCAGGACAACTCCTGCTCCTAGGTCTTCTAAATTTACCTTATGCCAAGCAGAATTCATCATCTCCACCACCTCACCTTCCCAAGCCTGCTTCTCCTCTTTCTGTATGCTGTAGCCTGGTGAATGGCACCAACGTCCACATTTAAGATGCCAACCCAGAAAACTAGGCAAAATTCTAGAACTCCTTTTCCTTCTCCAATTCCATCAGACAAAAACCCAGTAAAATCTCCTATCAAATTATTTCTGGAACCTGCACTTTCCTCTCCATCTCTCTTAACTATTTGTTTAGAATGCATTTATTGCTGAGATACCTGTCTTTAACTGCCCTTCACGTCTTAATGGGAGTCACACTATCTTTCTAAAAACCAAGACTGATCTTTTAATTCTTGTATTTAAAAACTTAAGGAATGTTTTAGGGATGATATTTAGGAATGAACGCTCAAGATGCTTCATTACCTTACTTCTACTACCTTTCCAACAAGTTCCTGGAGGGCAGAGACCTTACAATACAGTAATTCCATGATATTAATTGAATAAATAAACATGTTTTTATTTTTTTGGAAGTGATGTGAGCGTGCTTTTGCTTGGGGTTGGATAACCTAACCTTCTACCCATAATCATCTTTGTTGTTTAGATCAGAGTCTGACCTGAGACCTCTGTATGTTCTGACATCTCCTTTTCTGTTTCAAATAAGCTGAATTTCTTGTTCTGTCATTAAGTCATTGTCAAATGTCCTGCCTTGTCACTCAGGATATGTCAGGGATGAACGTTCTTTACAATGGAGCTTGCCTTTTTTATTAACTGGCTTGGCCAATTCCATAAAAAGAGGACTTAGAGCTTTACTCTATAGTATTTGTGAGAGAATCAGAACCCTAAGGGACTTTTATTTGGTAGGAATAAATCTGTCTAACCTGGCAATGCTTGCTATGCTATTTATTACTCTACTAACAATAACAATATCTTATGCATTAATCCTTTCATGATACAAAAGTGCTTTTTTATGTTGTACCTCATTTTTATTTTCAGTCTTCGTGAGATTGGAATGGCAGGTGTTAGTTATTCTGTGAGGAGCAGAACTAGGATTTGGACTAGAGTTCAATGGACTCCCAGTGCAATGCTCAATAGGCTCTGGCCACAGTGTCTTCTTTGGAAAATAATCACCTTTGTAACAATACCACAGTTTCCAAAGAGTTCTCTTGTATGTTTTTTTTTTTCAATTTTTTTTTTAATTTGAGAAAGATCTTTCACTTTCTGCCTTTATCCTTTTGATTTTTTAATTTTACTTTCAGCACTGGTAAGATAGTTGTGTAAAATAGTAGCTGAGGTTCTCTTTCTGTTCTAGCACTTCCCAATGACTAACCAGAGAAACTGCTGCTTTGGTATTAGTATATTAGCACCCTGGACAGTGCTCATTTCATTGCTTGGAAGTCAAGTCCCTGTTTAAAAATTCTTACCTGAATTTCAGTCTTGAAAGATAAAAAAAAAACCTTAAAAGAGATCTGCTATACAACAATGTACCTCTAGTTAGCAATACTGTACTCTACACTTAAAAATAGATTAAGGAAGTAGATTTCATGTTATCTGGGTGCGTGTGTGTAAAAAATATGTTCTTACCTGAGCACTTAAAGGTTTTCTTTCTATATTCAGACACCAAAAAGCCATTGCCATCCAGAGAACCAAGACAGGAGACTGCTAGCTGTAGAAGACAACGCCGACTCTCAAATGAAGAAAGTGAGTTCTCCTGGAATGCTTACAAAGCAAGAGCTAGGCTGCATGGATGGTGGACATATCTGGTTCCAGCAAGTTCTTGGATTACAGAGACCATAGAATGCAGGGAATGCATAATGTTTATTGAATGAATGAACATGTTTTTACTTTCTTGAAAGTGATGTGGATGTGCTTTTGCTTGGAGTTGTATAACATAACCTTCTACCCTGCATCATCATTGGGCCCTGTTATTTAGATCAGAGTCTGACCTGAGACCTCTGTATGTTCTTTCTTTTTTAAATTAATTAATTAATTGATTAATTAATGGTGACACTGCTTAACAAAATCTGATAAGTTTTAGCTATACATTTTAACAGTAAGGCATATATATATATTTACATAGTGTGTTCACCCATAGTTAGATTTCTTTCTGTCACCATGTATGTTCTGACACCTCATTTTCTGTCCCATTTCCAAGTTCCTGAGTTCCTGGGACCTGAGTTTGGAGTGCTTTAAAATGTAGGCATCACCACACAATGATAAGGAAGATACCACTTGGCATACATAGCCAAGAAAGACATCAGATAACTGATCACTCACTCAGGAGGCTCACTTTCTCTGTCCTCCATCTCTGCTGCCTAAACCCTTACTGTTCAGAACTCATCTCTGATAGCATCTTCTCTGGGAAATCTCTCATCTTTCAGCTCAGAGTGAATTGTTCCCACCTAGGCAATCCCATGCTTTATATACTTTTTTTAAAACTGGGACTCTGTCCTCAGACCATGGATTCGAATCTCAATTCTACCACTCACTAGCTGTGTGACCTTAAGTGAATTTATTTTACTTCTCTGCTTTATTTATAAAATGGGGATAATGATAATGATAATGCCACACACCAAGCAGAGTCAGTGCAATGAACAACATATATGAATGCTCTGTGACCACTGCTACTATCATTAGCACAGTTTGGCCACAATCAGAGCTACTTATTTAAATCCCGCTGCACTGAGCACATAATTGGTTAAATAGGTATTTGTTGAGTTCCAGTATTTACATAATAGGTGCTCAATAGGCATTTGTTGAATCATTTATTGAGGTGAAATTAATCCAGACTTATATAAGAAAAACGGTATTGAATCAACAAACCAATCAATGAAAATTTGATTAAGTGCTGACCAAGGGACTAGCTTGCATGAAGATTTATAGGTCTTAGTATGGTATAAAACTTAGTACCCTCTGTAATATAATATTGCTGTTTACTCTAATTATAATTAATAAATTCCTTTAAGTATCAAACTCAATAGTCTAGCACAGAGCAGAATATTTAGTAGACATTTTGACAAATATCTAGTAAATCAAATTTCCTTCCTGAGTTTAATCTAAAAAGAACAGTTATAAAAAAACAAAATAACCCAAACCCTTTCAGGAAATGCTTCCCTATGGCAAGAGCTAAGAGCCCCATCGCATCATATGTCATTTACCCCACAGCTGAGAACATGCTCTTCAAAGCCTGGTATCTCCCTTTCAATTTTTAAACCTTTTTATTTGGAAATAATTATAGATTCACAGAAGTTGTAAAGGAGTACAGAGAGGTCTTGTGTCCCCTTCACCCAATTTCCCTCATAGTTACATCTTATGTCACTATAGTACAACAAAACCAAGAAAATGACATTGGTACAATGTGTGTGTGCATGTGTGTGTATGTGTGTGTGTGTGTGTGTGTGTGTGAGTGTGTGTGTGTGTAGTTCTTCTGAACTCTAACTTTATTTTAATCAAGTGAAAAGACTTAGGTGGAGACAGCCTGAAACTTCCCTGAACATGCATTGGCCCAAGAGCCACTGGAGCAAAGGTGTCTCAGCCCCTCTCATCTACAAGAGACCCCTGAAGGAGATATGTAAGGAAGCTTGCAGATTGTCCAGGCTCTCCACTACCAGACAGACAGAAATCAGAGGAGGTATGGAGCAGGAAGGATATTTCAGACTCTGAGAATTATGTGCTGGTTTTCCTAAACCCCATTTCAGTTTGCTTTTCCCCTCAGCTCAGAGATTACCTGTGCTCCAGGGAATAATTCTTTAATGGATCCCAATTTTAGGCTTGGCTTGATGCCTTCTGCTGGGCTCATAAACACAGTGTTCCAAGGGTCCGATCCACATTTATGAGAAGGAACAAAGGCAGAGCCAAGCACTGCTGAAACACCCACAACTCGCCCTGTTTATGAAGCTGCAAATAACCTGCTTACTGAGGGACTGTGATGGTATTTTATAGGGGTTTAGAACACCCATAAAGGCCTTTTATTCAGCATGCTTAATTTTAAATAGATCCTTAAATTGTGGAGCATCTACATGCCAGTGTTCTTTGAATATTTATATACCTTTTCTTGAGGAGAGAAACAGCAGAAATGGCTAAGACAGAGAGAAGGCCCAGATCACTATCTCCAGCAGCCTTGAAGAGAAGGGTTTGGGAATGATGAGAGGAAGCTCTCTCTCCTATCAGTGGGGCTGTGAGAGAGATGTGGCAATTGAGAGAGCTCCAGCATCTGTGTGCTGAGATGGCAGTAAAGAAACCTCAACTTGCAAATAACATGTCAACCAGTGGATGAACAGTCCTCACAGAATATGTGTTCTTACAATAGAGCCAGCATGTGCTGAAGGCCTACTATGTGACTGATTTCTTTCAGAACTTAATTTAATCTTCACTACAACCAAATTAGGTAGATGTTTTAATTTCCTCTCCAGAGAGGACAAAGTGAGGCTCAATGATATGGGGCCAGTAGGCAGCAGACCCAGAATTTAATTTCTGTTGCTTTTGGGGACTCATTCACCGAGCTTTCTCATCACAAAATGGGATGAGAAGAGAAGCAAAAACCTGTGTGAGAATAAAACAAAATCATCACCATAAGCATAGCCCAGTGCCAGGGATATAGTACATATTCAATCAATGCTTAATACTTAACTATGTGTAAAGTGCCTTTCCAAACACTTTTTAAATCTCAAATTGTTTGATCATGACAACAACCCTATGAGGTGGGATCCTTATCATCTTACAGACAGGAGTGGAGGTACAGACTGGCTAGCTGAGTAATCCAAGGTCACACGAAGAGGCAAGTGGCAGAGCTGGGACTCGACCTCAGGTAGTCTGGCATCAGAGCCTCTACTCTGACCCACTGCTCTGCGATGACTCTGTTAGGTTTCTTGCCTCTGGCTCACTGTAAGTGTTGATGGTCTACAAGAACTTCTGGCTAGACTGGGCTTCTCACACTTGAAGATGCACTGGCATCACCTGCAGGGCTCCTTGTAATATAGATTGCTGGCCCCAACCTGGAGTTCTAATTCAGTGGGTCAGGGATGAGACCTGAGAATATCCATTTCTAACAAGGTGATGCTGACACTGCTTGTCTAAGGACTTCACTATGGGTATAGAGCAAAAATTAGGCTCCTACAACCAGCATGGGATGGCTGTAATAGCCTCTCTCCTCGTCTCTGCCTGGTCATGTCTGTCCATGTCTCACCTCCTCCCTGTGTTTGCTCTGATAAGAAGTTCAATGGTTCTTCTTTTCCTGATTCCCCAGAGCTATCTTATGGTTAGTGATTCTCCACCCAGCCCAGGATACAGTTACACAGGTCCTTGTGTTTAGAAGGGTCCCACACTTGGAGTTTAATGCTCCGTGGTTTCTGTTTTAAAATTCATAATAATTTATCTTTGTATTTGTGTTTTGTAGATGAAGTCAGAAGCAACAATGGAGCATGCAATCAGGACTGACCCTTGGTTCATACATGGTCTGCCTCCTGCGGCCTCCCTGCATCACTGGGATTGGTTCTCAGTCATTGGTGCTCACCTCCCCCTAATGTTGCAGGCCCTTCCTGCCCTCCTCTTCCCACCCTGCCCTGCTCGGGTTGGTGACCATGTTGCATTGCGTGGAGGAGGTCTGTGTTGTGCTGTCAGCCTCTACCCCACAGATGGACCTGGGTGTGGCCACAGAAAAAGTCAGTTCAGGTGGGTACCCCACAACGTCTCAGGGTGGGGCAAGGTAGAAGCTGTTCTCACTCTGGGCTGGCGGCATCACAGCACATTTAATGGAGACTCATAAGAGCTTCTCACTCCCCTTCAATGCAGGTGCTGATCCATGGCTTGGTGCAGACATCCCCTGGGAGTGGCTAACCCACTGTGAGTGGAGGGGTTGGGTCTGTGGGAAAAGGGGACTGACTTCCTCACTGCTGGCCAGGGCTTTTATTTTCATTTTTCCCTGGGCCTTCCAAATTATGTAGCTTTTTTGACCTGGCCCTCACATAGGCTATCTTGCCCTAAAATGGTGGGCTCTGTACTCTCTTCTACAGTATTCCAGCACTGAGTGTGGCATCTTCCCTATGTCCCCAACATAGCAGTGGAGCTCAGCAGGTCCTTATGAAGTTAGCACTGCTGTGGTATGGGAAAACTGTTTAAGGAAAGTTGGAGGATTTTTGAGTAGAAAGCATACCAGGTGAGAGAGGGATGTGTCACTCTGGAAAGGGTATGTTTTAGTTACGGCAACCCTTTGCACTTATTAAGATTTTAAGGAGGTTGTCTTTGACGCTCATTAATTGGCTCACTTAAAAACAATGTAGTGGTCGCCTATAGGCGTGCCAGTGCTTCTTATAAGTGCCAGAGATACTGGTAGACTGTGAACCCTCCCTTGCCTGTGGAGCTCATGGTCCAATGGGGAGATAGAAACTAAATAGCGTTCACCATTTCAGGAGAGACCTCAGAAAGATGGGGAAGCAGAAACGGAATCTTAATATGTAAGAGTCCAGCATTGAAGTGTCAAGTTTTTAAGAGTATAGAATTTTTGGTGAAAGAGACCTCATACATGTGATGGGTCATGTGATGATTCAGGTGCAGAGCAGAACAGAAAAAGCATTCATGTATGGAGTAGCAAGAGCACAGGTGAACAGTAGTGCAACAGCCAGCACTTCAGGATGGCTGAAGAGTTGGGTGTAGAGGTAAGGGAAAGGCAGGGCGGAAGGTGATGAAGCTGGGTAAAGGGTGCTCCTGAAGCAGGACAGGGAGGTCTTTGAGGGTTTCTAAGCAAAGAGGTGGTAGAGTCACATGAAGCATTGCTGCCAACGTGTGCTGAAAAGCCTCTAAAAACACTCCCTGTGAGACCTTGTGTCCTGGCAACTGCCATTGTAGAGAGATTGAAGTGAGGGAAAACATTGCATCTTATCCATTCTGTTGCTATTGACTTTCCATGTCCCACTCTCTGAGTGGGCTATGGCAGTCAGTTGGCACATCCATGGAAAGGCAAATGGTATCATGGCATTGTTACATATGCCAGGACAAACCTCTAATGAAACTTTTTAGTTAGCAAGAGCCAAGAGCTGGCACAGAGAGAAGTTAAGCCCAGTTCACCAATTATACTAATTTCAAAACAAACAGAAGATGTGGTTCAGCAAATGGTATGGGGAAATATTGACATGTGTAAATAGAAAGGCATAGGAGCCATATGTTGGCCACATTTCACCCACAGAGCTTCTCTAGAAGCTGGCCATTCATCCAATGTTGTCTGAGGATGATTGGCAGGGAGGCGTACAGATCAGAAATGAAAAAACGAATCAACTCTATAGCAATTTCTGTCACAGTGTCCTTTGTCTGTTGTCTGTGCAGCCTTGAGGGGTGGTTTACATGGCAGTCTGTTGGCCAGGTGGGTAGGTTGACTCGCACTGGGGGCACTTATGGGTTCCTCTCTTGGGAATATTAGGGTCTTGAGAGTGCTGACCCTGTGATAGGAAGGGCTGAGTTTAGAGGTTAGTTCTGCCCCTCACAGGAAGAGTAACCTGGGGCAATTCAATTAATCTCTCTGACTTGATTTCCTTTAACTGTAAATGGAAATAATAATGGCCACCCCACCAGCAAGTATGAGTCACTCATTCTTTCAGTAAATATTACACTTAACCACTTACTCTGGTTCAGACTATGTGCTGGGCCCAGGAGATGAGGGGATATAAATGAGGCAGTCCCTCAAGGAACTCCTGGTTTAATAGGAAAGACAGTCCCATAAACTGGTATTTGTACCTACGGCATCATGACAGACAGCAGTGGGCATCTAAGCTTGAGAAGCCATGAAGGAAGCTTCTTGGAGGATTTCTATGTTTTGTGTGAAGCAGAACACAGGGCCATGTGCTGAGGGCAAGAAACTTGAGGAGATGTTAGGAATCTAAAGACTATGGGAAGGGTATGAAATGATTAGGGAGGAGAATATAAGAAGCCAACGACCATCAAAATGTGGCTAAGAGGATCATTGGGACAATGGAAGGAAGCCATGCATACAAAAGCAAGTGATAAACAGCTAAGGGCAATGAAACATCTGAAGGGCTGTCATGTCTAAGTGATAAAGTTTCTTGGTACTTCTGGAGCATGGAACACTTCTTGTCCATTTTTGGATCCCAGATTCCAATGCACACAAAAACTTTGCTTTTTCTTTCCCTCTTTCCCTTTCTTTTCCTTTTGTTTTCTCAAGCCTTTGTAGGCACAGACACTATGCAGAAATTAAAAGATATGGTGTTGAAAATGTATTGTTCTCAAAACCCCACAGTCTAATCTCCTCCATTTCCTGGCATATCATAGCTACTCCTTAAAAATCTATTAATCTGAACTGAGGTTTCTGCTGAAGAGAAACATCTGACTCTCTGAGGATGAATTCTTGCCCCTCTCCTGCCCATATCTTTTCACTTCCACTATGATTGGGTTTGCAGAAACCATGGAGCTTCTCCTCAGGGCTTAGTGACCAGTGGGGAGGCAGGGCAAGGACACCAGACTCCAGAGGGCCAAACTGTGTAGAATTTTCACAAAATTCAGGTGCTTACAGAATGCCTGAGTTTTTCCATCAGAACTACATTTTTCATTCTTCATACTTTAATATGCAGGGCATGAGACTGTTGATGAGCTAGGGGAAAAGGGGTGGTTGTGGGGCTGAATGTCTTTATGCTATTTGGGGAAGAAAGATGGGAGGTTTAAGACAGGGTGTTTGACAGAGCACAGCAGAGGCCCTAGCCCCATCACAGCAGCACACATGGGCAAGGATCTGTTTTGCTATAAGTGATTCAGGTTGGAGGGGCATGTTAGTCAATAAAAATGCAATATCTGGTGCTTATAGGGCACTGGCAGTATGCCAGGAATTCGCTTACTGATTATTTTCCTGTCCTTTGAGGGAGGCTCTCATATAGTACAGAAAGGAAGATGAAACAGAGAAGTAAGAGATGAAGCAGCCTCAAAATCAGCAGCAAGTTGAAAAGGACTTAAAACATTGCTGGAATTCATGGAAATTTCTTGATTAGGTTAGCAAATCCAACAAAAAATCATATTTGCCTCCTAAGTGTCTGGTGCTAAGCATGAATGGGGGCCAGGTGGGGCAGGGACCAAGTCAGAATGAGAAGAAGGCCCAGTCGATGACCTGTATGGGGCACCTCCCACAGGCCCAGCTACATTGAGGAGAGCCTGTGGGCCATGCTGAGGAGTACAGACTGTATCCTGAGGGTAGCAGGGCTGTGGAAGAGTCTGCAGAAGGGGCAGGCAGATAACATAATAATTTTAGGAGGACCACTAGATGGAAGAAGTAACAAAGCTGAAAGCTGTGAGGTCAGTTAGGACTCTGTTCTGTGGAGGGTCTATGCTGGGTGCTGTTAGGAAACAGGCATGAAACATCTTGGTCCTACCTTTACAGATCTGGGGACCAGAACTGTGTGATTCCTAGCAGATGTTCTAATGTCACAAGTGAGATAAGCCAGGGAAGGGGACAGAAGAGACCTCTAGAACCAAAGGAGAGAGAGGGTGTGTGATCAGGGAGGCTTCCTAAAGGAGGGGGCATTCATGCTGAACAATAAAGGTCCATATGTGTAAGGTGAAGTGGGCCAGGATAAGGCGCCTGGAAGGGCAAGGCCTAGGGCTTAAGATATGGCTAAGACTGGCAAGGTTTTCTCTTTATCCAGAGAAGAGAAGAAGGACATGAAGTTAGAGAGATGTCTGCAGCTCTGAAAACTGTGGGGGTGTTGTGAGAAGCTGGCAGAGGCAGCAGGGTGGGTGGGCATTGGATCAGAGGTCCAGCAAGGGGAGAGCCTGATCCACTTTGGTGAAGCAAACTGAATATAGTAGCATTGCTGGTAGCAGCAGCCTCAGTTACTGGTGAGGTAAGGGACAGAGGCAAAGGGATGGAGTTTGATGACCTATGATAGAGACTGCCCACTGGGGGCTGCAACCACAGAGATTATGCAGTCATGGCTGGAGATACCAACTGAAGCAGGGCGATCGGAGGATGAATACATGGTTTCTCTCCTCCTCCTGCTTTCCTCATTGGCTGAGCCAGCAGGAAGCCACCTCACCAAGGAGCTTGGGAAATGCAGCCTTGCCCACAAGATCAGCCCCTCTGTCCTACAGAGCAGAGTTGGGAAAGAGCAAGTAATGGGTCGGAAGGAAAACAGCCCCAGGACCAGTGGGACCAGCATGGGAATTTTTTGTGACCACTGCCCCAATCCCAGTAAAGCTGCCCATATGACAGATGCTCCATGTACTTATGGACATCCTAACTCTTGTGTTCTTGTCCTTGTGTACAGTCTTTGGGGGCCATAGAGTCCTGGGGTGCAGGCTCAGCAGCCTGGTGGTAGCAGAGGTTGTGGAAGTGACCCCCAGAGACAGGATGTTCAATGATGGCCCGTGGGCTCCTGGCCTCATCTTCCCACCACCTCAGGTAGCGAGCTGCCCACACCTTTCGCTCTTTTAGCCCAGTAGGCATTTCTCTGCCTCTTCACAGTGATCACCATTGACAGCTATTGACTGGTGGTGGCAGGACTGACATCTGAAGGGGAAGGGGTGAACAATTTCCTCATGTTTTGGCTGTGCTGCCCCTGATGAAGCAAGGTGAAGCGTGCATCTCTTGCCCAACTCCTAAAGCCCAACTCCTTTACTCTCATTTCTCCTCTTTCTAAAGAGGACCTCTTTGAGCTCCTGTTAAGGATCACTTCTCTGACTGCTCCAGCCTAGAGTAACATCTTCCCCTCAAGTCTGACATCAAACATACTGGGTCTCAGTCATTCAATGCCTGGTCAATACCTTAAAGCAGAGGTTCCCATCTGTAGCGTGCATCACGTCACCCAGAGAGCACATTGAGCCACAGGTTTCTGGGTCCCACCTTAGTGTTTCTGATTTAGTAAGGTCCGAGGTGGGGCTGGAGAATTTGCATTTCTAACAAGTCCCCAGATGCTGCTGCTGCTGCTGGTTTAAAGTGATAATCACTGCTGGTGGGCCCATGCCATTTCCTTAATGACCCAGTAAGAGCTTGTGGGGAGAAGAGACCCTATTTATCAAGAGCCTTACCTAGTGCTCCTTTGGTAAAAGGAGGTGCTTAATAAGTCATTGCGCACATATTAACTAAAACTATTTTTTTTTCCCTTATGAGTGGCAAGGGAAGGGAAGAGAGAAGAGTTTAAGGTTATTGGGATGACTTTTATGATGCTGTAAAATCTTGAAATTTACCATATGTAGTGGCTCTTCCTCCTGCTATTAAATGAGTTAATATGTGAAATGTTTAGAATAATATTGGTAACATGTTAAATGATACAGAAATGCTTATTATTATTATAATTATTGTTATTGTGGGGCCATGGAATTCTGCTGAACCCTTTGACTTGATGAACAATCTTTGTATCAGGACACATGTAGCCAAATCAAGGGCTGCCGCAGACCTTGGACTACTTAAGATTTCCTCATTTCCTGGGGTGAAATATATTTGAATGTCACCTACCTCTTGAAGGGTGGCTTGTGGATGAATTTTATTTTCTTCTTTACATTTCTCTGTACTTCCCTAATAACACATGTATTATTAGTGTTATAAGCAGAAAAAATGTTTGCAACACCTTGGGCATTTCTAACACAACAGTACACAAGACACAAGTCCAACATACCAAGCTGAACAATCACTTTACCACCAGCATAAAGAATATTCTATCTGGGACCAGAAGCTACTAATCATTCATTCTTTTCTCATTTATTTATAAATCTACTGACTTAAAACATTAATGGGTATTTAGCACATGTTTCCCCTGTTCTAGGATTCAAAGATAAGGGCATGGCCTTGGCATTGGCAAGATCTGGGGTGTAACCCTGGCTCCGCCACCCACTGGCTAGGTGACTAGACTATTAATTCTCTGTGTGTCTCGGTGTCCTTATCCATAAATGGATTCATAATGCTACCTTCCCTATAGCATCTCTGTGAGGATGAACTGTGGGAAAGCCCATGCCTGGCATGCAGCCAGCACTCATTGAATGCAAGCTGAGTCCTTGTTCTGAGAGCTGGTTCCTATCACAGTGTCATAGTAACGTCAGTGATTCTAGGACATCCATATGCATGGCTTTCTCTTCTCCAATAATATGAGGTTTGCTAAGAATTATCACCCTCCTCTTTGAAATGGGGACTGTGAAGTCTAGAGAATCAAGGGGCTGACTCAGGGTACCACACAAGCTCTCAAACTATTGCTCTAATGAGACCTTCATATGATGGTGACACAGTGTGGCCAACCTTCTCAGTAAATGGCTTTGCTATTTTACTTTGCCTCAAGGAGCTAAATTAAAGGACTCTAAAAAATAATGTTTGCCTTTAGTGCAAATTCGCCAGCTCTATGTCCATTAAACTAAGGGAAAACTTTCTTTCTCAGAAGTGAAGGCCAGAGGAGTGATCCTAACTTATTTCACATGGTGAGAGAGTGGTTGGGATGGGCTTCTCACACCTGCCACTGCAGGAATGAGGTCCATGGCACTGCATTAAGTGTGTTGAGCTGCAACAAGATCCCTTAGGAGCTGAAAGCTGCCACCTGCAACTAAATATTTCTGTCTAGGGAGAACAGTGAAGCCTAGACCACTAATGAAAACATCCTTCAACATTAATAATATAATTAGATAAATTGGGCAACAATGGCATGCTGAATGAAAGAGTGGATGCCCTGGAAATGTGTGTTAATGAATTGTGAGAGGTTTACTTGCTTCAGGCAGGATGTGACATTTTGAAGATGGTGGTGTCACTTCTCCAAGGGAGATTGCTGGTGTGTCCATCAAAGTCCATTTTTACTGACAGAAACAGAGACCCAGGGCAGTTAAGAACTTGCCCATGGTCTTACAGTTTGCAATTGAGCAGAATCAGAATTTTAACTCAGGAATTCTTACTCCAAGCCCATATTCTTAACTAATCAAGTACATTCTTTCTCTTAAAGGACTAAGAGTAAACAAAGAGGAGCCAATATGGTTAGGTGAAAACTCAACCTTTCTGCAAGGGAGTAGGAAACACAGTCTGTGGTCTCAGCTCAAGCACTGACCAGCTGTGTGACCCTGGATAAGTCATTTAACATCTCTGAGACTCAGCATTCTCATCTGTAGAGTAAAAGCAACAATGGCATCTTCACAGAGAAGTTGGAAATATCAAATTAGAGCATATGTAAAGAAATTGTTCGAGATCTAAGGAGGGCTATATAGATGGTATTTTTTTGTAATAGACAAAAATTTGGTGAAGCTTCCTTTATGATGGTGTTAGGGGCTAAAGTTTTTCACAAATGAAAATTTTCAGATAGGTAGAACTTATGTGGGTTTTGTGTTTCATTCTTTTATTGAGAGGGCTCTTTTTACAATCTATTCCACACCTCTGCCTTCTTAGACACTGCCTATTGCGTGTTGATTTTTTTTGTTTTGTTTTATATATTTATCTTTTTGCTCCTCTTCACTAGGAGGCTGTCAGCTGTAATTTTAAAAAAATTTCCCATTATGGAACATTTTAAACATATACAAAAGTAGAAAACATAGTATAATGAACTCATTTATCTACCGTCCAGCTTTAATAACTATCAATTCATAGCTAGCCTTTTTTCCTCTATACTTTCTATTTACTTCCTTTCCATCCCAGTCCAGGTTATTTTGGAGTGAATTCCAGCTATTGTATTATTTTATTGCTAAATACTTCAGGTTATACCTGTATAAAATGAGGATGCTTTAAAAATATTATAGACTCAATACCATTATCAAATTGAAAAATTTAGCGATAATTCCTTAATTTTATCAAAAAATCAATCTGTGCTCAAATTTTCTTAATGTTTCATACTTTTTTTAAGTTTGTTTGAATCGTGCTATAAATAAGGTCCATACGTTGTGATGGATTGCTTTAACTCTTAAGTCTCTTTCTTTAAAATAATATTTTGTATTTTTCAATTATAGTTGGCATACAATATTTTATTAATTTCAGGTGTACAACATATTGATTAGACACCTATCTATATTACTCACAAAGTGATTATCCCCAATAAATCTAGTACCCCTCTAACACCGTACATAGTTATGACAATATTATTGACTATATCCTTACTTATGCTATACTTTATATCTCCAAGATTATTTTGTAACTACCAATTTGTACTTCTTAGTCTCTTCCTCCTTTTTCACCGACCCCCAACCCCTGCTCATCTAATAATCCTCAAAATGTTCTCTGTACATTTATCTATGAGTTTGTTTCTGTTTTATTTTTTTATGTTGTCCTTTAAATTCCACATGTACATGAAATCATATGGCTTTGTCTTTCTCTATCTGACTTACTTCACTCTGTGTAATATCCTTTAGGTCCATCAAGGCAATATCTTTTTCCATCTCCCTTTTTTCAGTCTGTGTGTGTCTTTTGATCTGAAGTGAGTCTCTTGTAGACAGCATATGTATGGGTCTTGTTTTCTTATCTATTCAGCCACTCTATCTTTTGGTTAGAGCATTTAATTTTTTTCCATTTGAAGTATTTGTTGATATAAATGTAGTTATTACCATTCTTTATTCCTGTTTTTGATACATGTTTTTCCCCTTAAAGAAGTCCCTCCAACCTTTCCTGTAATACTGGCATGGTGTTGATAAATTCCTTTAGCTTATTCTTGTCTGGGAAGCTCTTTATCTGTCCTTCAACTCTAAAGGTTAAAGACAAAGAGAGAATCATAAAAGCAGCAAGAGAAAAGCAGTTAGTTACCTACAAGGGACTACCCATAAGACTGTCAGCTGATTTCACAACAGAAACTATGCAGGACAGAAAGGTTTGGCACAAAATATTTGATGTAATGAAAACCCAGGATCTACAAGGAAAAATACTTTATCCAGCAAAGTTATTATTTAGAGTTGAAGAATAGATAAAGAGCTTCCCAGACAAAAATAAGCTAAAGAAATTTATCAACAACATGCCAGTATTACAGGATATATTGGAGGGAATGTAGCATGTAGAATGTAGCATGTAGCATGGGGAAGATGGTTAATAATGTAATAAATATGTAAGGGGGAAGGGGAGTATTAGATTTAGTGGGGTGATTGCTTTGTGAGTTATGTGGATATCTGATCACTTTGCTGTACAATAAACCAGTATATTATTGTATGCTACTATAATTGAAAAAAAACCTCATTGAATTGCATAATGTAAATACGAGCAAATAATTGTCTATTATATTTCAATAAAGCTGAAAAAAATGTCTGTGGAAGCACTGATAATGGTCTATGCTAAAACTCCTGGCTGCTGTAACCCACAATCCCCTAGTAAAAGTTTTAATATAAAAGCTTGACCAGCCACAATGTCACTGAGCTTGGGGCCTCAGCATCAATTTTCCTGTGTCTCTCACAGAGACTACTGATTGAATTTCTATGGATTATGACCTATAGACCAAGGCATGCAGCCTCCAACCTTACTGTGACTTTAACCCTCATGTGCTGAAAGAGGTCACTGACATGTGGCTGGCCTAGAATGTGGTTCTCCCTTCATGAGAGACTGCTGGAAATTTATGTCATACGTCCATTTAACCAATGTCACTTCTTGCCAGTTTGCTCCCTGCTTAGATTATTGAGGAAAAAAATATATATAAGCGATTACATTAACTTTGTGTGTGTGTGTGTGTGTGTGTGTGTGTGTGTGATCAGAGTTGACTCTTGGCTTTTCCTCTTGGATAGTCTAAACATATGAGTTTTACTTTTAATCTTGAATAAATACTAAAAATAAGTCACATTCTGAATTCAATCCCCTCCACAAACATGCAAACAACTGAAAGAACCACATTTCACTAAAGCACAAAGCACTCCCTTTCTCCTGAACTTCCAGAAGCGTGAGATCAGGAAGGAGGTATGGCAGAATAGGGCTAGGGCCAGAACTGAAGATGTCGTGCTGACACAGTTATGACCCCCAATGGGTGGGAGCTGAAGTCTTTTGCAGAAAAATTGAGGAAGCCTGGATAATTTGGGGACCAATGGGAATGAGTGGAAAGGTGGGTAGGGAGGACACAGTCCATACAGCAATAGAAATGAATGCTTTAGATATATGAATAGGTCTTTAAAAACAAAATGTTAAGGAGTTGGAGCAAGTTCTGTAGAATACATACAATATAATACTATGTGCATTTGACTTAAATGTATTTAAATATGTAAAACAATATCATGTATTGGTGAGTGACATATACACTAATAAAAGCATACAGAATTGTATGGTAATAGTAACTTCAAATTCAGAAAACTATACTGGTTATCAGGTGAGTAGGGAGCAGGTGAGAGGAGAAATGAAACCATGTGTATGCAAAACCATTGCTGATGTTTTATTATTTAAGCTGGGTGGTGAATAGAGATGTTCAATTTATTATTTCTTTGCACCTTCTGTATACATTAGTTACATGAAAATACTTTAAAAAATTAAAGAGTCATCCCCTAACAACAACAACAAAACTTTCAAGGCTGACAGTTGTCCTGAAAGAAAGGGTTTATTGAGCCATATGTTAGCCAGAAAAAGGACCAGATCCTGGGGCATGCAGTCTAAACCACCAGCAGCAGGGCTAGAGGGAGAAGACAAGCATGTCTGCTATTCTAGGATTGACAGGCTCTTACATATAACTAGTTTGAAGAAGAATGATGTAAGTTGTTTTGAAAGGATTTACATTGGGAAAAGGTAAAGCGAGAAAAGTTCTTGGATAGATTAATAGTCTGTAGGAAAGAAGTACTTGATGCTTCTGGATTGGTCATAGGCAACAGTCCAGAAAGTTCATGTGTAAGCAGAATATAGTGGCCTCTGGTAGTTGGCTATTCTTTCTAAATAATCACTAAAATAGCTGCCTGAAAGTTGAATCAAAATTTCAAGAAACATTCAGGAATCTGAGCAGTCTTTTGTTGATTTCAGCCCTCAACTGCTAATTGATTAACTTCCCTTGTCTCTTCCTCCCACCCTCTGGCCTGCTGTAAATTAATTTAGGACATCTCAGGAATATTCTCTTGTCATGTATTTCTTGTGAATTGGTAGTTAGATCTAGAGTCTTGATTACATTCTGGTTCAGGATGCATGACCTCATAGGTGGTGCTGTGTACCTCCATCAGGAGGTGTGCAGTGTTTGGCTGTCTCTATTTGTGATAGTGGCAGAGAGAGAAGCTCATTGCCTAGATTTGTTAATTCATTGACAATGGCAAATGTTGATACACCAATTCTTCATGCCATCTTTGTTTATTAGCTAGAAGATGTCTATAAATAGATGTCTCTCTTCATCAACTCTGCCAACTGAGTTACCCTGAGGGATAGTTTATTTAAGAAAAGCAAGATAAGTGCTTAATTGCTTTCCCCTCTCTTAACCAGTTTTTAAGATAATTAGCCAGCTCATTTGTGTTTTCCAATGATGACTGAATAGTTTATTTTTGCTTTCCATGAACTCATAGATATAAACCTGTTTGATATCTTTTCATCTATTTCAGTTATTATCATTATTGTACTTCAAATTGCCTCCCTTTGGCCACTGGGAGCCCCTCAAGTTTGCTACTAAGCCCTTTAGACATGAACCTACAAGTCTTTGATAGTTTTCTTATTTAATTATGACAAAATGTCTTAGACTCATTTTGTGCAATTCCTGCCCCAGACCTTTAATCAAACATTCCTCCAATGATTCTTGTTTCTTTTTAGCGAGAAGTGGGCATGAGGGATGCTCAATGTTGCTAGATCAGTCCTTGTTTCAAGTGACAAAAATGGAAAAAAATAGGTATGTATGTATATACATTTAAGATAAAATATACTGTGAGTTAATGCTACTGCTACCAATTCAGGTTTAGGACTATAGAATTTTACTTAACATCATTGATCATATGTCTCTATACTTCTCTCATACTGAAAATATCATTTCTCAATGTCACCAGATAATTACTCATTCACTTTATTGCACAACAGTCTAAGACTAACAATACAATTACTACTATGAACATTATGCTTTAAACATTAAATACTGGTTTAAAATTTTTCTGTAATTTTTTTTCCCTTAAGATATATTATGCTAGGGATGGATATAGAGTCAAATTGCTGTGTTTTAAAACTGCAAGGGATAATCTCTCTCTCTCTGTGGTTATGCTACCAACTGAGTACAGAGTTAGGTTCACTAATTTCATTTTGCTTTTGATTTTAAGGGATTACTTATCTAAAATTTAATTTTGTTTGATACTATGTAAAATATTTACATGGCTCCAAAATTAAATCTACATAACAAAAGATATCTAGCCTTGATTTTGTTTTAAAATAAGTAAATATATTTTATATATTTATAAATCTTCCTTTTGTAGATAATTGGTAACATACCAAGCATTTTCTCTATGTTGCCTTTTGTGCTTGATAATATACCCTAGAGAATTTTCTATAGTCATATGTGTAGACTTCTTCTGCCTTCCTTTTTATATATGATGCCATTTCTTGTCAGTCTCACTAATCCTGTCTCTAGCAATCTACTTTCTACCTTAAGGTGTTGAGTCTCTGTGCTTTGTAGTGCAGAACTTTCAGCCTACAAGGATTGTGATGACTAAGCGTTAACAGGTTCTGAGTATGGACTCATGGACCTCTGTAGTAAGGAATGGCTCTGGTCTTTCTGGTAGGTGTCATGACTGCTGAGCCTCAAGTACAACGTTTGTTACTCAATTAGTGAATCAAATTGCTTCAAATGTTTTAGACATCTTTACAATGATAAGAACAGTCACTGTGACAATAAGAACCACTAAATTCATATCAGACTTATCCATGACATTTGATCCCTTTGAGTGGCAAAGACATTGATATCTGATATCAATATTTTGCTATTAGAATTTCTTTTGAAAGGCCTGTCATTTCTGGGGATCATGCAAGTTGAAGGATAAAAAACATCATTTGGCAGGATTCATCTTAATGAAAGGTTGTCTGTAAACCAGGGAGAAGTTCAATTTTTTTTCTTCCTCAGCATTATATAATTGATTGGTTGATACATCTATTCATGTATTCTCCTAATTTATAAAACAAATAGTTTTCTGTTCATCTACTATATCCAGACATGATGTTGGAAATTGAAATAGAGAAAGTTTCCTCCCCTGAGGTCAGAGGCATGTTCCCTCATCTTCCTGAAACATTCCCATATGACCTGTCCATTCTTGGTCCCATATGATGATTTCTCCTTCCTTAAAGGCATGTTGAAACCCAGGCAGGTGGTGAGGGTTGACTAGTGTCTGCAAATACTTGTTCGTCTGTAAGGAGATCATTGGATGCCTTTAGCTGTGTGTGCTCAGTTATCCTGCTGAAAGCATCTGTTTATTTCTGAAAACTAAATCTTGAATGGACTAAGGTCAAATATATTTAGATCTTCATAAAATACTTGGGTATTTTAAAAAAACGAAAGCTTGTGTTGGTTAAACATCAATAATGTAGTTGTTTGTGGCATGAAAATAATTGGCTCTTTTCTATATATAATGTCTTCTCTGTTTTCTCACAATTGACAGGGTCTCTAGTTCTGGAGCACAATTTGACTTGTCCTCTGCAGAACCTACCCTTTTTTCAACAAAATACGAATGGGTTAAGCATTGTACTACTCTTATAATGCTGTAGTCTTCTACAAGAAACAATTTGTTTTTAAAGTCTATTACAAATTGCTCTACGCACACCTTCAGCCTGAGTTATTAAACTGTTCCTTGGGGTTACTGTGAGGACGGTGCCAGGGAGATAATGTGAAGACCAGCGGGAGGCAAAGCACACTATGAGAGGTGAAAGGCAGGGCACCTTGAAAATAGTACACATATGCATGTACTCGCACACACATTCACATGTACACTCACATGCATACATGTATGCACTCATATATGCTCATGTGTATACACATATGCATGTACTTTGCATGCACACATGCACATGGTTGTACACACATGCACACACATTCACACAAACTTGTATGTGGGTACACTCATGTATGCTTATATACACATTTACACATCTGCAAATACATGTATACACAGACCTGCACACTCACACACATACACTCACCTACATTCACACTCTTATAAACTCATACACACTTATGAACATTCATAAAACACACACTCACATACATATGCACACATTCTCACCCAAGTTCAGATAGATACATGCTCTTATGCCATTCTTCATCATTATGGAAGGTTAAAATGGTCATTTAAGATGGAAACTGTTCTATTTTCCCAATGCCTTCCTCTCCACTGTATTTGGATATGAAACATCTGGATGGGGAGTCACCTATTGCCACTAACATCATCCTGAGTGTTTTACCGGGCAATAGACTCTCTATGGCTCAAACCCAAGGGACTGGTTTTTTAAGCAAACTCTTGTCCCAGAACCAATGTCTGAGAATCAAGGGGCAAGTGTTATACTCTCTGCTCCACAGCTGTGGAAAGGGAGGAAGAAAGAGGGTCTGGGCCTTGCCCAAGGTCATCTAGGGAGGTTACAAGCAGCTGAGCACAGCTCAGAAGCCAGCTGCCTTGAAACCTTGGCCAGTCAGGCTTTCAGCTGATGTGACTTGCTTGACACTCCCAGGAAAAGAGGCTTGTTTTGATTTCTAAACATTCTCTACCATTAATGAATCCTTTAATCAAACTCATTAGTTGTGTTTTTCATTATCTAAATGATCCCTGGAATAAAGCCCCCTACATTGTTCAGAGGAATTAGCTGTATACTTTTCATCTCATTTATCAAACTTTTATGAAGCAGCAATTAGGTGCATGCTTCATGAGCCAGGCATGCTCTGAAATTGCTAAGAATGTAATTTTTCTGGGCACTATTTCATTGCTACCTCTTCAAGTGACAGAAAACAAAGCTGATTGTACAAGTGAGACTTTGCCTTCGGACAGGAAAGTAAAGAACTGCTTGCTTAACGCAAGCCCTTTTCCTGGAAGACGAAATTTACACTGAAATCTTGCTCTGGTCGAAAGGAGTCTAAAATTCACACTCTCGTACCCTGGAAGAGTCCCCCCTCCCTGTGTCAGGTCTTAACCACATAGAGTCATGAGTCATGGCCATATCAAACGTGCTCTGACCTCGGCCATCCTTCACCTGGTGCCTCTATTTTCAGCCTTCCCTTCTCACGTGCTTTGAAGGAGCTGGAGAGATGAGGGTTCTTTTTATTAAGAATCATTGTGCCTTTCTTTGAGCACCCTGGGGCTTCTGTGTCAGGTCCCTGCCAACTACTGTCCTATTAACTTTGTTAACCCATTTCCTTTCCTTTCTTCCGGTTAGTAGTTTTCAATGTGTGGTCCCCACTACCGACAGCGTCAGCATTACCTGGGAACTTTAAGAAATGCATATCCTCAGACTTTATCCCAGACAGACTGAATCAGAAACTCTGGGAGGTGGGGTTTAGCGATCTGTGTTTAACAAGCCCTCAAAGGGATTCTGATGCTTGCTTCAGTAAGAAAACTTGCTCTGGAAAAGAGGGCTTGGGGGAGGAGATACATATGTCAGCCCCGTGAGCATGTTTAGAGCTGGCCACAACTCAGTGGCGAAAACTGTTCTGAGCAGCCAAAGACTTCCTGGGTAGGAGAAAAAAGAATTGACAAGCTGGATCATGCTGGGGCAGGAGGTGGTGGGCAGTGACAGAGTGGGACAGTAAAGCATTCCCTGTCTTCTTCACTATGAGAGAGCAATGCCTAACCCAGTGGCTCTCAAACTTTGTCACACGTTGAAGTCCCCTGGGGACCTTTAAAAACTACTGATGCCTAACTCCCACCTTCAGACATTCAGATTTAACTGACAAGGGATGTAACCTGAGAGAGGGGGTTTTAAAAACTCCCCAAGTGATTCTAATGTGCAGCAAAGCTTGGAAGCCAGTGGTTTAACCTATAAGGCATGACACTTTCTAATGGTGGGATTTCAGACAATGAAAATGAAGGTAGATGTGGAAGGCATTTATTTAGCTGTCTTTTTGGTGCCTCTCAGATTACAATGTTAAGGTCACCTACTTTGCTGTGTAAAAGCTGGTCTTGGTGGTCAGAGTTGCCTAGCAAAATGCACGATAAGCAGAGAGAGGAGGTTCCAGAAAAATCATGACTTTTCTGAGGCAGAAAACACACTGCTGCTCTCCTTGTTTGTTAGATTGTAGAAGTGCCAAGCCCAGCCTGACCAGAGTCTCTTGGCAGCACTTCCTGTACACTCCTCCCCACTGTAACAGTGTCCCTAGGTGTCCCCAGTTACTTGTTCACTGTCAGCCATCCCTGGTGGCGGGGAAGAATCTTGAGAAGAACAAAGGTTCTAGGGTCCCACTGGAGTAGGCCCCCACTCTGCCGCTTCCCTTAAGATGCTCCGGCCCTCTCATCAAAAACCTGAGGATGATAAAGTTCCCTCATTTGTCTGCTGAGGGATGAGGATGAGGTTCAACTGCACCTACAGAGCAACTGGCACCTTGCCGGTCCTGCATACCTGTATGTCATCTCCTTGCTCTCAGAATGGGCTTACCTGAGAAGCTAATCCTGACCAAGATGTGGGTATAGGGGTGCACACTTGACTGCACTGAAAACACCTAGGGGGGTTAAAATGCTCATGCATTTGAGTCCCTGCTCCAAAGTTCTGACGTAATTGGCCTGGTGTGGTCTGAGTCTTGGATTTTAAAAACCTCCCTACATGTTTTTTACCATGCAGTTGATGCAAGGCATCACTGGTTTACCAGAATCAGATAGTGTTTGAATAAGAGCCTGAGGAGTCCTAGCCCAGAGGGGCAGGAAAGGGCAGTTTTGGGCTTCAAGGCAGGTCAGAGAGACAAGTGTATGGTAAGAGGGGGCCCTGTTGCACCCCCATCTCCCTACCCAGAGGCAGACAACTCCTCTGCCTTCCCAGAAGGCCAGCCTTGGCTGCGGCACTGAAGGCTGGTCTGATGCCCGACTCCCTGCCCACATTAACATTCTCAGCTGCCATGGATTTATCTTCCTAGCAGCCGCTTTCCACCGGTACTGATTCTGGAGGATGGGAGGTGTTCACACACCTACGTCCACCAGAGTTTCCCTGGACTTGCCAAGTCTCCTTTTCTGGGCTGCCTATCCTCATCCCGCCCTGAAGAGAGAGGCACTGCTTCCTTTGTTTCTCCATTTCAGACTTAACCACGATGCCTCATTTCAGGTTCCAGAATAATTGAATTTGTTTAGACCAGGTGATCCAAATCCTTGGAGTGACAAGAGGAAGATCAGTGTTTTAGATGCCTCCCGATAGTAAAATGACGTGGATTAGGCCAGCACTGGGTGATACCACAAATACCTTGTGGTTGATGGTGGTCTAGGGCAGCTTAAAATGAGAACAAACTGTTATTAAGCAAGAAGAAGCTTGGAAAAAATTTTCAACAACGGGCATTATATTTGCAGCAAGTGGCAAGCAAGCCCTTGTTCAAACCTGACATAGGGAGACAGAGCATTTCACCAAGTTATGAACTCATCTTGCTAGTTCTCTCCCACTTCCCATTTCTCAGCATAACCACAGACTTACACAAATCACCTATGTTATAATGAGGGGTCACTGGTAGGTGTGGGGATAGTGGAGAGGATGAAACATTAGACAGGCTGGAAACATTACTTTGCATTAGAATGACAGTTCCCACCTGTCCCTAGGTGAGGCTCAAATTTTACACATTTTCCAATCATTGAAAATCCAAAGAGGTCATTTCTACAGGCCTTGGTGTCCATAAGCCAAACATGCACATATGAGCTAGAAGATGTGCTCCAGGTGTCTGATTCATCCTGATGTGCCCAGAACCTGGCCCAGGGCCTGGCACACAATAGACATTCAATAAACATTTCTGAGGAATGTTGGAGGGTACTCCAACCATGCAAGAGCAATAGCACAATTTGCAGGCCATTTGACCAATTGTTATTGGGTGCCTACTTTGTGCCTGGTACTGGGCTGTGACAGTGAACAAAAACAGACATATACATGCCTTCAGGCATCTTACAGCTCAGAGGGGAAGGCAGGCAGTAGATAATCACATACATGTACTTTTTTTTTTTTTTTTTTTTGGATAGAATCTAGCGTGGTACTGAGAGGAAATAATAGCAAAGGCCTCTGAGGACATAACTTTTGAAATGATATATGAAGTGGGAATTAACTGGTTCTAGAGTTAGGTCAGAGCTTTCCCTGCAGAGGAAACAGTTTTCTGTGAAGGCCTGAGGTGGGAAGAAGTATGGTTCATCTTGGTTGCTTGTGTCCAGAGCAGACAGGGGAGACTGGGATGGGATGCAGTTGGAAGGTGGGAGCTATATCTTGAATGGTGTTGAAGGCCATGGGTTAGGAGTTTGGCCTTTATTATAGAAACCACAGCAGCATTTCTGTCATTGAGGCTTTCTGTGCAGGGCTAGACTGTATTAGAACCATTGACTTAATAAATGTGAAGTTGCAAAGATAATCTAACTGAACCAAGTTAATTCCTCTTAGGCTCCATCCGAGGGACTACTGAAAGAAGAGCAGCACACCCATATCCAGGTGGGTAGGAGTGTAACCTGAACAGAGCTGAGGGCAACTCTCTCTAGAGAGGGGTAGCATGAGCCACTAGCATCTAACACTCAGTGCAGCTGAAGGAAGGGTGCATCCTCCCAATTCCATTTTACAGGGCTAGATAGAGTTGTTTTACCTTTCGTACTCCCTCATATCCCTACCTCAGAAAGGAGGGACTGCTTCCTCTGTGGGACCACACCCTTACTCAGGGCAGTCCTGGCATGACAGCTGTCCCTCTTAGGAAACTCCTTCCCAGTTCCTGGGATTTCTCAGGATCTGGGTTTCTATTAAGAAGGAATTCCAGCCCCACAAGAAAGATTATCAGAGGGGCTCTGGGGTTCCCTACACACAGTGAAGCCCTAGTGCCTCCTTACCAAGACTGAGAGGCAAGGCCTTGGGCTCTAGTCTTGGCCCTCCTGTTAATTTCCTGGGTGAGACCTTGGTCACTGTACATGCTGTGCCTATTTCCTCTACTGTTGACAACAGTTTTTATTTTGTATGTCATTTGGTTGATAGGCTGTGGTGCTTTCTTTGGATCAGTGCCTTTCTGGACTCTGCTGAAAAGAGTCCCATGGTTGGTTAGCAGTGCTACCTTTGCTGAGGGAGAAGTTCATGTCTAAAAATTATGTCTTGACTGGATGGTCTTGAAGGTCTCTTTCAGCTCAGGCCCATGGAGAACTTTCCATGAAACTTTTCCTGAGTTGGCCCAAACACATTCTTCTCTTTCTTTCAGTTCATCAAGTGTTTTTGTTTTTGTTTTTTTAATCTTATTTAGGCTGGTAGTTCTGTTTTTATTTTGATATATTATTGGACTTTTTAATTGCTACATAATTTTAAAATTTAACCACTAAGTAAATTATAAAATTATAAAATTTCACCTCTAAGTAAATTATAACCTCTTCGAGGGCAAGGTCTCTGGTGACCCTATATTCCCTTGAGGACTTCCTACACAGATGATCTTTATACAGACAGGCCTGTGGAAAGGCCTCTTTTATTTTATTTAGCTTTATCTGATATGGTTAATTATAAAACACTTGGCTCCCAATTGGTTTAAACAATTATGATGAATGCTGTTGGTAACCATCAAGATCCCCTTTACTAGACAGGTATGCACATCTCCCCAACACTATGAGCATCGGCTGCCCATGGGTCACAGTCACTGTTCTCTTGACAATTGCCCTTAGATGAAAGGGAACCCTGTCTAGTAGGTTACACCAAAGAATGCCTATCAAAGGCTAACTGAGTCTGGTTGGGAGGTGGATGTACAAAATGTCAGGCTTCTTTCCTCAAGGAGGAACTGACTCTGGTGCAGTCTGTGCTTCAGAGTTCTGGCAGAAGCCAGTCTCCAGCTGAGTCTACAGCTTGCTCAGTGCTTCCCTGGCCTCATGTGCTTTCCTCACGCCTCTTCCCCTGAGAACACAGCCCCAAAAAGACCCTTCTTGGGCTCTACTTTTAGGGAGCATAATCCAAGACAATAATCATGTTTGCATTTTATTCTCCTTTGATTCTTAATTTCTTCCATCAGAGAAAAAAAAATAAAGATTGATTCTGCCTTCTGTGTTGCTAGTTCTGGGCTAGGATTTGTGGAAGATTTAATTTAAAATGCCTTGTCAGCCCACATATGAGACTTTTCAGCAGCATCTCATTTTAGACATCTCGTGTCATAGTTTCCCTCATTTCTGGAGATGACCCAGGAAGTTCGATATTTCTGTATCTTTCATCCTGAACCTCCCAGGCAGCCTCCTCTACAGAACTAGCTCCCAAGTTCTTTGTCAGATTTTAAGTTACCATAGTTGTTTCTCCAAATATGGTCACTGTTGTGCATTTTCTGATTTATAAATTAGAACTCATAGTAAAATCAGGGAAGAACATTTCAGTTGTGACTTTTGGGCAAATCCATGGTGTGCCATCACGATGAACTCGGCTCTGAGATATAGATGAGCTAATAATCAGGCAGGCTCAAGGTGCATCTCCTAAAGAAATTATGGGTGTCCAACTCTGGGACAGGTGCATGGGTTGATTTCTGGAGAAGAAGGGTTCTTTGTGTTTCTCCAAGTTGAAGAACATGAAGCCAGATGGCCTAGATTAAAGTTACAGGCTGGAAGAGAAGTGGGTTTGGAGCATGGCATAGTGATAAGGAAGGCCATGGGAGTCACTCTCAAGGAAGCTGGGTTATCAAATATGTGAACAGGGTTAATTATTCCTTAACCTCTTTAACCTTTAGTTACCTCATCTATAAAAATGGGCATGATAATAGTACCTAACTCAACAGGTAGATGGAAAGATGAAAAGTGATAATGTATGCAAGTGTCTCAGCACTGAACCTGGCACAGCAAGCATCTAAAAATGTTTCCTAATATTATAAGTCATGTCCATGTATGTGGAGCTATCTATCAGCTCTAACACTAGGTAAAGGAGGTACTAATGACTCTCTGAGGTTCTTATCATTGTCTAATGTGAGGTCTGAACACAGAAACCTCAGATCCTGGGAAAACCTCACAACCTATCAATCAGATCACCAGCACCAGCCTTTTCAAAACCCAGTAGGAATTCACAAGTAGGAAAAAACAGAGGTGTGGAACACCCTCAAGCCAATTCAGTACAATAGACCTAGGAGCAGTCAGGTTGAGAAGAAGAGAGGGCTAATGAAGGAGAGAATATTGGCATCCTAGGGTATGTTGGAAACCAATGGGGCACATAGGTTTGGTTTAGATCTCAGCTCTGTATTATATTAGCTGTATGAACTTTCACAACTTACATAACTTTTCTGAGCCTCAGTTTTCTACTGTAACATGGGAGTACTATGTACTCTACAGTAAGAATCTGTGCTCATGTGTGTAAAATGCCTGATGTTTAGAAGGTTCTCAGTAGACAGCTAGTGCTATATTTCTGGGTCAAACCCTCTAAGCTGATTTTGTCTGCAGCCGCACCTCTCCCCATCTGGCCCCTCACACTGCTGACAAAGCCTTGATTCTGGATGACAAGGCTACAAGTTTCTTTCTGCCATTACAGAGAATGGTGCTTGTTTTGATGTCTCTGAAGCCTGTTCAGCCCATGTGACCCAACATTCTAGGGTTCACATTGCAGACAGTTTTTGGATTCCCTGTGCATTCCTCTACAGCTGGCCCAGGAGAAGAACACCAGGATAGAATGTGGGCAGACATTCGGCCCCACTCTCCTGCCTTGAGGTCTGCAGCAGCTGCTCTCCAATTAAGCATGCCAGTTCAGACAAGGCCACTGACCCTTAGTTCACCTAAATAAATGTACTTCTTCAAGAATTCTGGGATTTTACACATTCCTCACATGGCTTCCCTTGGGGCTTTTGAGTTTTAGAGAATTTATCTGATCATACTCTTATAACATTGGGTATTGGGGATGACTGTGCCCTCAGAGCCCCAAAGCTGGGAGGGCAGATGGTATTTCCCCATCAGTTGAACTATGGGAGGCTGTGGGTGAAGCTTCCTCTTCTGAGAGTAGTTTGCTCTCTGGAGGGTTGTCATGACTTTGTCCTCTTTAACTTACTTTTTCACCCTCAATATGTGGAGGCCCTTCTCCCTTGTGTGAGATGCCTCACACTAAGGGCTGGAAAACTATGGCCCATGATTAAATGTGACCCACAACTTGTTTTTTTAAATAAAGTTTTATTAGAACACAGCCCTGCTTATTTGTTTACATATTGTTATGAATGCTTTCATGCTTCAGTAGCAGAGTGGAATAGTTGCAGAGACCATGTGGTCTGAAAAATCTAAAATATCTATGATCTAGCTCTTTATAGAAGTTTGCCTACCTCTTCCCTGTACCATCTAGGCAGACTTAGTATCAGACCATACCCTGGAACTTGGATAGAGAGGAGTTGGTTCAGGGAGATACTGAGCCAGAGCTTTCCTTCTGACAAGAAATCCCTTTTTCTGGGAAATACTTTAAATATATGGCAGAGGGAAATCAGAGGCTGCATAACTCAGGTTGCCCAAAGCATGTTCTATAGATCCCTAGTCCTGTAAGAAGTTCCCAGATAAAGGACTTCGAAGTCAAAGATGTTTGAGAAACACGTTTTTTAACCTCCTCTTGAAAAGTCACAATCCTTCTTAAAATTGGTATATTAAAGGCTCTGAGAAGTCCTATGGGTAATGAACCTATGTACTTTGTTTCTCTAATGGATTTGATCACAGAATGTTTTTTACATGTGTAGCCCAATCATAGCCCACAAAATCTCAAAACAGATTTGAGAAGCAATGATCAAAGAAAAAAGGCAATTTCATAGATTTAAGTAATTATTTATTTGTTAATTCCAGAAGACTCTCACCTAGTTTTAGAAAAGGGTAGAGAAACCATGTATTCAGCCTTTTCCTGAACTAAATCACCTTAATGGGTATTACAGAATCTGGGGTGCAAAGATTCCTTCTCTTGATGACGTCCGAGCCAGTGAGACATATGATATATAGGAGTCAGAGAAGGACTTAAACACCAGCATTGTAGATGGTGAAGCTGGATGGCAGAGAGAGATCATTTTGTATCTGAGTCATACGGGGCCTTCTTGCTCCTCATCTCCCCTGAAGTGTGCTAATGTTGGCAGTAGCAACAGGAGAGAAGCTGCCTCTGTGGGATCACCTCGTACTCTGAGGTGTGGAGAAGGAAGGGCATCTTGAGGGCAGGCAACCCCACTAGAGAGAACTCCAGAAGATGGTTTGAGCTGCACACATGCCCAGCCCCTTCTGGCCAATCCTACCCTTCACCCATCTCAAATATTGGCGGGAGTGACTGGGAAAAAAAGGAAGAATATATACCTTTAAGTAATATTTCTGGCTGGAGGCTGGGGTTGTTCTTTCCTATTTCAGGCCAAGGACACAGAATCCCTCAAGGAGCTTAATGTCTCGTGAAAGAAGATTGAGAAGGCATCACACCACTCCATCCTAGCTGCCAAACTCTGATGATACTGTCCTGGAGGCCTTTTGAGATACTCAAGCAAAGGAGAAGCCAGATAGGGCCACAGGGCAGATCAGCCAAGGTGGAAAAGTGATGGGAACGTATTGAAACATATAAGCAAGAGCCAGAGAAGGAAATTTAGTTCAGTTCACCACTGTAGGTTCAGGCCTTGTCTCTCAGATTAGACATAAGATGCAGGTTTATGCAACAGAAAACAAACACTCAAACCTGTAAAGCAGAAGTAAGCCCAAAGAGAAAATGAACAGAGTGACTAATAAGTAATTTTAAAAATCTGAATGAAGCAGCGATAAAAATCTATTTTATCTGGATCAGAATAGTAAGACATTTAAAAAGAAAATAAACAATAAAAAGGCTGCTGAAGGTTGGCCCTGTCCCATACTGCTGATAGGAGTAAACATTGCTGCAATAGTTCTGTATGCCCCAAGAGAGCCTTCAATGTGTTGCTACCTTTTGACCAGATGGCTTTATTTCTAGTAATATGTCTAAGGGAATGAAGCAGGCAAGAAAAAGCTTTATGAACAAAGGTTTTTATGCAATATATAATGTTGAAATATTGGAAGCCTTCTAATGTTCAATAGTGGGAGAAGGATTCAATAGATTGACCTTTGCATACAATTGTATATTTTACAGACTATAAAAATGATGCTTACAAAGATGCTTTTAATGACATGAAATTCCTTTGATATAGCATTAAGTGAAAAATGCAAAACTGTAGAGAATTATCAAAATCATTTATACATATGTATAACATAATAGAATAAAAAAATATTAAAAATACATTATTTATCAATGCTGGGGGTATGAGTATTTTAAATTTTTTTCTTTATGTATTTTTCAATTTTCTAAAATGATTATATGTTATGTTTATAACTAGAATATTTGAGCAAATTCTTTAGCAGCTCAGAGATGGGAGAGAACATTGGCCTGGTGTAATCAGATGCTTTATGAAAGAGCTGAGTGGAGAAAGGCCCTACAGAATATGACCAGTGCTGCTGTGAAAGGTGGATTGAGTGGGTCCTACTCTCTCCACTGGACAGCTGGAGAGCCTGAGACCTGTGAGTAAACACTTTTCTCAAGGTTATTCATCAGCACTAGTAGAGTCAGAATGTGAACTCATCTCCCGATTCTGGGCACGTGGATTTTCCTTAGGCCCAGCTGCCTGGTGACAATGGGAGGAACCTGTGGGCCTCTGCTCATTATATCTTAGCTCTTGCCTTCTGTTTACCTGGAATGACTGTGGAAGCAAGCCCGAGATGCTTGCCCCTGGCCCAGAGGCCTTGCTTGCATGCATCTCCCCCATATGTCTCAGCTGCCATTGCTTCAAATCACGGAGGCTGCTGCTCAAAGCTGGCAGCATTTGGGAGCATGCTACTCCCCAGTTCACTGTGACTAAATCACTCCCAATACAGTGAGCACAGAACAGGTGATATGTGCTCCTGTCAGCAGTGTCTTATGCTAGGGGTGACTCTATAGGTGGGTGCCTTCCAGAAGCAGCTGTGCATTTGAGCACATTTGATCAGAATATGCATTCTGGGCTCTTTGTGGGTTTACTGAAGGAAAGCAGCAGCAGAGGCTGGTGACAGGATGCCAAATGTGCAATGAAACAGCCCACAAAGAATGAGTGACATTGTGTGAAGAATAGGAACGTAGGTATCAGACAGACTTGGATTTGAGTCCTGCCATTGCTGTCTCCAGTTAAGTTTCCTTGGTCAAATCTTTCTTGAATCTTTCTGATCCTGTTTTCCAGACCTCTCAAATGGGCATGATGATACTAACCTCACAAGGAAATGACAATGATGACTTTATTTTTAAAAAGTTACTGCTTACCATTGAATATAATTTAATTCTAAGCATGTTATAACTTAATGGTGCAAAGTGAAATGTAGAAGAGCAGTTTGAGACAATTGGAGCTGTTTGAGAGGCTACAAGAAGGGTAAGACATTGTAGTGGCTTTTGGGGGACAGCGTTGCTAAGTGGTGGGCAGTGTAAGTCCAAAGCTTTGCTTACATTGAGAGAACTGTAAATAGGTCTGAGCTTGCCTTGGGTTGGGTCCTTGCTGCAGGAAGGAGGCAGACTCTGTGGCCACCTCACTCTACCCATGGGCCACATTCTTCCCATCTGTGTGCTTCTGCTTACTTCACTGCCAGCCTCGAGTGGCCTCTTGGCCTTTCTGAGTTCCATTATCCTTCCAGATATGCTCAAATCTTTTCTTCCCATCCTCACACCTACCTCCCTATCCAGGAATCATCAAATTGGTCAAAATGATTTCCTCCTCTCTCTCTGCACTGTCACTGTGCCTCTATTTGAGATGTGCAGAGTAGTGGGAAAAGCAGTGGTACCAGACAGAAACAGACAGTTTCTGCCACATATCGGTTCTGTGGCCAAGAGTAGGTTACACAACTACCATGAGCATCAGTTCCATCACACAAAAATGTGAATCATATTTATCATTATCAACTTTTGAGTACTTACTATATGTGAGGTACTGCAAATAACTGTAATTATTTCCCTTAGTGTCTGTGGATATGCCGCGGTGTGCCGACAAATGTTTAACAACTTGCTTCCTAAAAACAGTGTCCTTGATTTGTAGTGCACCAGTTTCTGGGGTGTAAATATTGTCACCATGGTTAATTTCACTGAATTGAGTCACTGAATACAGAGTTGGAAAAGAGGTGGACAATCAACTCCCACAAATTCTGAGAGCTGATATCTAGCATACCTTGAGAGAAAGGAAAGCGCCATCATCCCTTTCCTGCGGGTGAGGCAACAGAGTCTCACAGTCTTTCATGACCTGCCTAGGCTTCCCCAGGTCACAAAGGCAGAGCAGCAACTCTGAATCAGGCTGTTTACCTCCACAGCCTCTGTTCTTTCTCTCTGCTTCACTCCACTATGAGACTGTTACAAGGATCACATATAACGAGGGCACTTTTGATGTGGCATGGTGTGCAGCACACAGGAAGTGCTCAAAACTGATGAATGTCACTGAAGTCATTGTCAATGATAATGTCATCCATTGGTTTTTCAGACCCTCCTCTGAGGATGGGCATCAACAACTCTAGAAGAACTTGGGTGGAGGACTCTGAGGCTGCTCCTCCATCTCTGTCTCCTTCTTGCCACAATTCATATTTTACCTATTTCCCTGGTGAGAATATTTGAAAAATGTCTTTTCAGTTCAATAATAACCTCTGTAGCTGCCAGAGGGCAGTTTGTTATTTCACACTATTTAGGATAGAGCTTCATAAACACATTTAAGATGGTCCAGGTCCAAAAGAAAAGGAATGGTCAGTAATCCTGCTGGTTTCTGTGGGAGTGGGAGAGGAAGAGAGAGCATATACTTCCTAGATGGTCATCTGACAAGCTTCTAGGGAATCCATGTGATCGACCCTTGGTCATTTAAAGAAAATCTCTCCCTAACTCAGGTATATATGCATGCACACCACACACACACCCAAGCTCCCAATTACTATAGAGTCAGGAGTGCTGATTACAGTATCAGCAAGAGAATTATAAATATGGGCTGAGGGTTCCTTTGGGTATCACCAAGGGAAATACCAAGGAGACCATATATTTTCTCATGCAGATGTTTAGTTGGAGGGACACAGCTTCCTTCAGGGCCCGGGCTTCTGCCCCATGGAGAGAAGGGAGGTGGGATTGTCCCCATCAGAGTAGCCTCATCATGAAGATCAGTTTCAGGGCACATGGTTCTAGGTCAAGGAGCCCAAACAATAGTGAGAACAGCAAAAACGAATATACCAGATACTGACCCCACCCTGTTAGAACCCTAGTTCATGGCTGAGCGCACTAAGGTTTAGGAATGTTAAGCAACTTGCTCCAGGCCAGGCACTCTGCTAAGGATTTTATAAGTATAGTATCTTATTTGATTCACAGAGGTCATCATGCAATCAGTGCTATTAGTTTTTCCATTAGATAGAAGTGGGAGCTCAGAGAAGTTAAGTAAAATACTCAGAGTCACAGAGCTAATAGTACGTCAATGAATGAGTGCTCACGTGCCCTTGACTCAGGAGTCTGTACCCATGATGACTACCTGGTGGGCTTCGCTGGAAAACCTGGGACTATTGACCCCATTCAAGTTCTGGCTTCCAATCTGCCTTCAGAGAGCAGTTCTGCTGCTGCTGCTGCAGATACCTTGAGGAGAAATGTATTCTTATGTCTTCATGTTAAAACCCCAAATGCCTTCTTATTGCTTACAGATACCACACAATATCCTTCCAAAGCATGCCAAGTGGACAAGTGGAATATTTTTCCAGACTGGCTAGAGGAAGGCCGTGCATTTCTTTAGCCTCTGGACCCCTTCACTCAGTTGACCTTGTTTTATACTAGATCTGTAACAATCAATTCACTGCCATCTTGGCCCCTGTTCTTAGGTAGTTCCCAGGACTTTGGGGAGCCTCTACCCTGGTTCAGACCCTTATTATCTCTCACCCAGCACTGGCTGCACAATTTGTAGGACTCAGTGCAAAATAAAAATGCAGGGCCCCTTGTTCAACAAGTATTAAGAATTTCAAGACAGTGACATCAGAACCTTAAACCAAGCATGAACTATTCTAAGCATGGGATACTGTGTGCCTGCACAGGTTGCATGCCATGAAGCCAGCACTGCTCTCACGTGGACTGAGTGGCAACCCCCTCCTAACTGGTCTTCCTGACTCTCATCTCTTGTCTGTCTTCAAGTCGTTTTCCTTACTGCAGCCACAGTTACTTTTCTTGATTGTATTTCTATGTAAGCCAATTCACACTTTCACAAAGTAAAGACCTAGATGAACATAGCAGGTGCTATAGAACTATTTCCACTAGACCTGGGTTTCTCAGCCTCAGCACTATTGACATTTTGGCCCAGATAATTCTTGGTCTTGAGAGGTTGTCCTATGCACTGTAGGACGTTTAGCAGCATCTAAATATTTAGATATGTGACTTATACCTACTAAATGCCAGTAGCAGCCCCCTCCCATCCCTTGCACGTCATGACAATCAAAAATGTCTTTAGACATGGCTGAATGTCTGGGGGACAAAATCATTTCTCGTGAGAAACACTGTTTTAGGCCTAGAGACCCTGAGTTGGGGGCAGAGCCCATGGGATCCATGGGCAGCAGTTGAGGAAGGGCTACATACTATATGACCCTTGAAGTCACCATCTAGTCTGAGATTGGTTCTGTGGGGGTTTTGCAGGGCATGGTTGTCCTTCCTGACATCTCTGTCTCTTCCTTGAAGCCTAAACACACCCAGGTAAGACATCAGGTCTAGGTCACTAACTTTTAAAATAATCTGTTTCAACTTTCAGCTTATATCACTTTCTGGGTATTTTACAGGATTTTAGAAATCATCCAGATTAGGGTAATCACCTGTGTTATGGATAAGGAAACCAAGTACTAGGGAGTTAGTGACTGTCCAATAGTAACAGGTGGATACCTGTTACTTTTGCTGGCCTAGTTCTAATTTCCCTTTTGTAAAGGAGCATTGATATGATTTTCTTTGAGGAACTAAAATCTCATGCTATGTGATGGGCTTGAGTAGACTCTTTCTTCCTGCTTTGAGGCTGATCACATGACCCCCAAATGGCCAATCAGAGTTTGTTCTGGGATTTGTGCTGAAACTTTTGGGCGTGAGACCCCTTTATTCTTCTGGGGTTGCTGAACTGGTAGAATGGAAGCCTAGAGTTCTTGGGGTGTACCTTTTGCAGGAAGTCTGGGTGGAGTAGGAAGGCAGAGCTGAGGGATAGAGAGCCTGGATCCTGCAGGCCTTGGTTGGGGTCCTACAGGCCTTGGTTGAGCTCTGAGTCTTGGTGGGTCTGCAGGCAGATGTACTGCTGGACTTTGCAGTTTTATAAGCCCATAAAGTACTTTTTTTTTTTTTACTTCAGTCAGTTCAAGTTGAGTTCCTGACACTTGTATCCAATTGGATTGTGACACATCTGGGGTTGCAAAGCACTCTAAAGGCCCATGTCTAGATCTCCCCCGACTTCAAGCTCAAGGCTTATTTATAGCAAAATGCTGCTTATGGAGGCTGTGCAAAAGCTTTGATGCAAGAGCAATTTTGTGTGTGATGGCCCCAGGAATCAGTCCCACCCCTGGCAAGTGTCACAATGAGATAGCGCTCTGGTTCCTGGTGGCACATACTTACTATATCGCTGTGAGGTTTCTTTACCACTCATTAATGCATTTGCAGGAAACATCTACCCAGAGACACAGCAAGGAGCAGGCCTCATAAATCTTTTAAACTGACATGAAAGAAAGGCTTTGATTTTTCCAAATGCAGGGTAAAAAGGGTAGCTTTTCTGTTTCAAAAATATTTATCTTTTGAGCATCTTCAGACCCAGAGTTCATCAAGTGAATTTTCCTTTTAGCCATTAAAGTGAGTTGTTAAAAGCAGCCAGAATGGAGATGTATTTTGCTACCCCAAGGCTTCAGCTCTTACAGTGGGGTCCTTCTTGGTAAGCCCAGACTTCTCTCACCAGCATGCTCCAGGTTTTGCATAATCTTGTCTGGTCCTGAAGCAGCTACCCTACAGTGGGAGAGATGAAGAGTAAGTACAAAGTTAAAATACAGAGATTAAGTGTGCCATGGAAGAAAGCATGGGAGTTGTGTGGGTTGCTTGGGAATCAAGAAAGACTTCCTGGCAGAGGTGACAGTTTGCCTGAGTCTTAGAGCATGTTAGGGATTAAGTAGCTGGAATGCAGAGGAAACATTCCAGGCAAAATAAATGAATGCGTGTGTGGTGTTGGTGGTGGTGGTGTGCGTGTATGTGTGGTGGTGCGGGGAGGGTATGAGAAAGAAGAGCTTTGTTTATTCAGCCTCCTACCCTAAACTATCCAAATTCAACACCCTTGATGCCCAGTGAAATCAATATCTCTGAAATGGACTGAGGCAAGCAGAGATCATAGCCTCAGGCCCTGGTCCAGAAATAGTAGGGCACAGTCTTGTAACAAATCTAATGTGGGCAGGTGTGCAGGCAAAATTAACAGGTGACAGCTGGGGTTGCAGGCAGGTGGCAGGTGATTCATTTGTTACCATTGCTAGCCCACATTTGTCACTCTTCACTATGAGCCAGGCCCTGGCTGGGCCCTGGGGACACAGAGACCCTGCCTTCGAGGAATTCATAAGCCAGACAAGTGAACAGATGATGCCGGCACTGTGTGGTGATGAGGACTCTGGAGATGCTGAAACTATGTGATGGTATCTCTGGTAGAGATAGTACAAGAGGATTGGCAGTCCCAAATAGGGCAATCCAATCAGCCTGGAGAAGTCCAAGAATGCTTCTTGGATGTGGTGACATCTAAGTAGAGTCCTGAAAGATGAAAAGAATTAGCCAGTCAAAGTAGAGTAAATGAAGGGGCACTTTTTGATGGCTTGGGATATAATGAATAAAGTCCTAGAGGGGAGAGAAAAATCATTGTTTCAGGGAATTGAAAATGACTCAGTGTGGCTGGACAACAGAGTTCTGGGGGAGGGGTGAGTGCTGAGATGCATCACTCAGGACAGTTTGACCAGGACAGACCATGAAGGACAGTGTGGGGTGGAGACGGGGAGAAGGATTGAGAAATGTTACACAGGTAGGATCAGCAGGATAGTGGTAGGGTGGGAGATGTGAGAGTGAGTGTGAACTGGAGGTCTGTGCTTGGTAATCAAGAGAAGTGAGTTTGGAGAAAAACTGATGAATTCCATTTGACCATGTTAAGCTGAGAAGCCTGTAGAGTGTCCCACACAGTGGCTAGAACTGCGGGAGGCTGGGGTAGAGCAACAGGTGTATGAGTCATTGGCAGGCAGTGGAGGTTGAAGCCATGGGGTTGGCCGTGTTCACAGGAGTAGAGGGTAGCAGGAGGAAGGCGTATAGGATGAGAATACCACTGGACTTGAAGGATATCTCTGAGTACTAGCTAAAGTCAAGGACTGGTCAAAGATGATCAACCAGAGAGAAGGAGAGAGGGAAGAAACCAGAAACAGAGAACAGAGGGCCAAGGACGAGTGGTCTCTCGTGTCCACAACTACAGAAAAAAAGGGTCATGGGCTGGATGGGGCTTCTGTTCATCAGACAGGTTGCTAATTGGTGTCTGCATCAGGTAGAGGGGACCTGGGTCATGGCATAGGACTTCATCACAGAGCAGGAGCTGATTTTTAGGATATGTTCAAAAATAAGTGGTTAGCTGATTTGGAGTTGAGTCACTATATGACCTGGTGGGGGTGTTTTCTTAGGGAGGTGGGTCATTGCTTTTTCACTTTTTCCATTGTTCTTCTCTTGCACATCATTGTATTCAGACAATATCCAGGCTCTCTCTATACTTCATTCATTCACTGGGTTCTTTACTTCATTTAATTCAATGAATAATGATTGAAGAGAGGGCTTAGAACAGTGCCTGCCATAAAGTAAAATCTCAGTAAATGTTAGATTTTCAAAAATTATTTGTCATTTTGAATTGCTGTTGATAATGGCAGACCACACTCAGGTGATCTCCAGTGAGTCATGCCCTTGTATGATTACCTCCCCTTGGGTGAAGGCAGAAACCATGTCTTGCTTCTAACCAGTAGAATATGGCAAAGGTGATGGGATATCTTCCCCTTGATTAGGTTACCTTATACAGCAAATGTGATGGGCTACAACTCTTATGTGAAACTCCTTCTTAGCAGACTAGAGAGAGGGAGACTCTCATGTTGGTTGTGAAGATGCAATTTGCTCTGATGTTGACTATGTAACGTGTCAAGGACATGCAAGTGGCCTTTAGGAGCTACGTCCTACAACCATAGGAACTGAGTTCTACACAACTATGTAAACTTGATAGAAGGCTCCAAGTCCAGACAGGAACACAGCTTGGCTGATATCTTGATTGCAGTTTGTGATTAGAAGATCTTTCAAAGCTGTGCCCAGACTCCTGAGCCACAGAAACTGTGAGATAATAAATGTATGTTGTTTTAAGTTGCTCAAGTTGTAGTAATTTGTTAAAGCAAAAATAGAAAATGAATACACTGGTATTTACTTATTTAACTAAAAATTATTAAGCAAACACCACCTGGTCCAGATTTAGCCACTGTGTCAGAGAGAAGATATATGACACAGTGCTTATCTTCAGGGGGCTCCAGTGAGTTTCTGAAACAGTGGGTTCCCAAAGCAGAAGTTCCAAGGAAAGGGAACAGCTTGTGGGAACAGGCCTGAAGGGGCTCAAGTATTTTGGTTGCTGGGAACTTCAGTGTAGGAAAACTTGTTACTTGGAGCAGGCCTGAGGCAGGTATCATATCCCATGGCCTTGGCATCCACCCTAGAGAAGCTGCAGGAGAATGTTGAATAGAAGAATGACTGGAGAATGGTTGCTGGGCTGAGGGCATGCATACTGGTCTCTGCTGTTGGCACAAGGCCAGCATGGCACTGATGTACTTTTTCTGGGATATGAGTTGTCATCTCTGCAGCCTCCTCTGAGCCTTCTGGGAAGGAGGTGGTTCTTGTTAGCTTGAGGCAGAAGTACTACCAGTCCGGTCCTAAGAGCACCCCATGGATGGGCCTTCCTCTCAGAGCTGTGGCTATAGTCAAAGCATTCTGGGGTTTCCAACATTTCTCAATTGCTGGAGAAAATGCTTTTGCTCTGTGCCACATAGAGGAAAAAAAATATAGTTTAAAGAAAACTTCTAGAGAGGTAATGCCACCTGGTCACTCTAGAAGCAGAGATGCCATGAGACCTTTCTCCGTTTTTTTCATCAGCTGTCCAGAAATCCAGAAAGAAGTCTTGGTTTTCCATTCAGGCACACAGTGTAACTTCTGAATTCAGCATTTCTTCTCTCCCCAGAACCTCCCTGCTAAGAAGAAACATTAACTCTGTGCCGCGAATGCACCACTTTCTGAGTTCTTGATAGAAGAACTCTTGCAAGGAAACATTTACTTCTCAGGACAGGAACAGAACTGGGACAGTGTTTCATGAAGGGCATTTTGCTGGAAGGAGGTGAGTGTGAGCTTTGCACCAGGATCAGATGGTTTTCTCCTGCCTCTCTGAGCAGGCAGCTGTGCCTGGTGGTGTCTGGTGGATCAGACTGCCCCTGGAATGCAAGCAGGAGGGTCTGGGCAACTAACTTTGGTCTTGACAGTCCTGAGATCAACGGGCAGTTGTTATTTTCATTTGGAGGTCTCAGGGCTGTGAGGCTGGTGTCGCCTCTCATCTCAGCATGAGCCTTGGGAATCACATACTCCGTGCAGCTGTGTTACTGTAGATGTGACAGTAAATATCCAAAAAATTGAGTGCTTTCTGGTCCTCAATTTAAGAAGTCACTTGCTAGATGGCGCTAACTAGGAACAGTCATTAAATTTGAGAAGCACTCTTCTGCCTCATTCCTTAGTTAAATGGAAGAGAGAAAGAAAAACCTGGCTTTGGGAAGCCCTGGGCTTTGAGAGGAATGCCTGTGAGGGAAGAAACCGGGATATGGTCTGGTGTTTCTCTTCCATGTGTGGCTGGGTGCAGGAAGCAAGTGGGCATGCATATTCAGAGATCTGAATCCTGCCTTATCTCCTGGCTAAAATCAAAAGGCAGGGGCAGGATGGGTATAGGGCAGCCAGGAAAGGCCTGAAAAAGAGATTCTTATGAATTGAAATGTGTCCTCTCAAAATTCATGGTGCAGTCCTAACCCACAATATGATTGTATTTGCAGATAGGGCTTTGAAAGGAGTGATTAAGGTTAAATGAAGAATAAGGGTAGGGCCCTAATTCAATAAGATTGGTGTCCTCATAAGAAGAGGAGGAGATACCAGGGGGCATGCATACAGAGTAAAGGACATAGAGAAGGTGGCTGACCATCTGTAAGAAAAGGAGAGAGGCCTCAGGAGAAGCCAAATCTGCTGACACGTTGATCTTGGACTTCTAGCCTCCAGAACTGTGAGAAGACAAATTTCTGCTGTTTAAATACCCAGTCAGTAGTATTTTGTTATGTTAGATCGAACTGACTAATACAGGGACCATCCCCTGAAATCTGAGTATGCTGTGCACAGGAGGGTAAAGTTTAGAGGACCAGGCAGTTCTCAAAGGCCAAAGGCTGAGAGAACCCCAACCCCACTCTTCTGCTCTGCCCAGAGGAGGGTGGAAAAGGCTTAGGCACTGAGGTGGAGCCCTTGTTGTGATGGGGATCAGTTTGAGGGCTCTGGTTTGCATGAGGCAATGCTCTCTCTCTCAGGCTTTTTCTCACCTTCAGTAAGTCCTCCTTTTGGAACTGCCTTTGTTGGGCATTCAACTCTGGTTTAGCCAGTGTGGTCAGAGGAGCCCAGGGTCCCCTCTGCTAGGGATGACACCTCTTTTTGCTTCCCTATGAAATGGCAGGTAGGAGCCAAGGAAGATGTCACTCATGCAGGGAGGTCTGAGGTACCCAGCTTAAGCTTAGACCCTGAGCTGATGGGGAGTAGGAAGGCTTGGAGAGTCAATATTGGACCATGGGCCCAAGAAAAGGGGGCTCTGAAACTGCTGGGGCTGATCTGTGCCAGTTTGGCTTAGGTCTGTCTCCAATCCCAGCTGAAGGACTCCTCCTGCTCTTTGAGGCTGCCCACAAGAGCTTGGGGCCAAAGCCCTGGAGTGATAATATGAATGGGCTTAAGAAGCCCCTCTGTCCAGTCCTCAGAAACCTTTGGAAGTTGTGGGTAGCTAGAGTAGGACATAGGTCAGGGATTCTAGCCATGGCTGTTTCTTTCTAACACGGAGCTGGACTCAGTAGTCAAGGGGGCAGGGTGTTTAAATACTCCCTCGGGCTTCTAGGACACTTGCCACATCCAGTGGTGTTTGCCCCATGAGTAAAGCACCACTCAAGGAGACACTGCCCATTCCCCTCAGAAAAGGTTCCTGAAAGTGACCAGTCCTCTGGCAGGAGGATATTTGTGCCATGAGTGTCTGACCTGGAGTCCTCAACACTCTTGGGTCCTCTGCTTCTTCTTTCTTGACCCCAGTTTCAGCCAATGCAGGTCTTCCTGGAACTGGCTGGCTGACCTCTGCCTGCACCCATGGCTGAGTGTCCTCCACTACCGAAGAGGTCGGGGAGGAATAAAAGATTAAACACCCTGACTCTGTCCTGTGGTGTGGCAGGGTACAAACCCATGGTCATTCCAGTTAGGTGAGCCAATACATTTGCTGTTTTCACCAGACTTGTTTGAGCATGGTTTTCTATCAGATACTACCCTGACAAATACCATGAATTGGGCATTTTCTTAACTTTGTCTTGTCCTCAAAATGAGAATAGTATAATCTACTTTAGGAGATGCATTGGGGATTAAAGAAGCTGGAGTGAGCCGTCTGGAGTCAGTCCCTGGGGCGGAGTAGCGCTCAAGGAGTGATGCCAGATACAATGAATAGTAACAGGGCACCATCCTCAGTGTCACATTTCTGTTCCGCCCTTCTCTCTCAGATTTCTCAACTCTCTGGTCTTTGTAATCTGCCATGGCACCAGTCCTCGAATCCACTTACACTACCACTGTCATCACTGCATTACCCACAGAGGGCACTGTGAGCTCCCATTGCACCTGGCCCCCCAGCTTTCTGCACCCCTCAGAGGGGCTAAGAGGACTCTTTCTGACACCCGTTTCATCTCCTAAAGACTTGATGTTTAATATTTTTTTGTTTTGATATTTGATGTGTTCTTTTCTGCAGAGAATCTACTATTCTAATGTGTCTGAAAAGATTCAGTGTTCTGTTTCAAATTGTATAGTGTGAAAAGTGGTTAAGCAATAATCATGGGCTGATGAACACTACACATTGAGTGTGAGATCTTTATCAGTGAGTTTATGCCTCTTGAAAATATGCTTTGGATAATAAAATGTAAGTTTTCAGAAAATTAAAATGCTAGGTATGTATTTGTTGGTGAAGTATCCTGATATCTGTATCTTACTTTAAATACTTTAGCCAAACTTTTTGAGAGAGAGAGAGAGAGAGAGAGTGTGTGGCAAATGTGATTAAATTGTGTGGCAAAAATATACCTTGGTTAGAGATGAAGGAAGGGTATACATGTGTTCCTAACATTATTTTTTAATTTTCTTTAGGGATAACATTTTCTAAGTAAAATAGGAGAAAAAAAGAATAGGTAAAAGCCATCTGATGCAATACAAAGTAAATTGGGTAATGTTAATTGTCAATAAACATTATCCTAAATCAGGTATACATATATTTTAAAACTGACACGTTTTTTATTAGGCATTTCAGGTACTTTTATTGAACCATCTGGCATCTTGAGTCATGTTCACAGCTTTAGTTCTGAAAAGTGTGTCCCGACCTATTTCTCACACCTGCTCTTTCCTGCCTCCCAAACCCTTGGCTGAGACCTGGAAGTCATTCTCCTCTCTTCATACCTCCCTTCCCTGAAGGTGGGTTCTTGGGAGAGCAAATCTACCTCTTGGAGTTCACCACTGTCTCTGGTGGGTGTCCTTCGGTAAAAGCCCCTCTGGATGGTGGAAATTATCCTGACACTCAGATGGAAAATGAACCAGAAGCTGTATAAATGAAATAAAGTTTCCCTGTTCTTATATGTTATTGCAAAAAATAGAAGTGGTAGGTTTGCTTTTTACCAAGCTTAGGGCATGTAGCCTCTGAAAACTTAATGGTTCCGGGGGCACCTCAAGCAGATACTCCACAGTACCCAAAATGAGGTATGAGGAGAGGCCTGGGGGACTGCCAGTCAGAGGACATATGGCATGTCTATTAACACACTATGAGCCCAGAAAGCAAACATAGGTTTGCATGCAGCCCCAAATAAAGAATCCCAAGTGTAGGTTGTCACAGAAGTTATATTTTGGAGGAAACAATGAGCCCCTGCTTAGAAAAAAAGGCCTAGGAGAGGAATTTTTCTTTCCCTCTAGAGCAGCAATTCCCAACCTTTTTGGCACTGGGCACTGGTGCTTCTATGAGAATCTAATACCTGAAGAACTGAGGTGGAGCTCAGGTGGTGATGCTAGTGCTGGGGAGCACTGAAAATACAGATAAAGCTTCGCTCGCTCATCTGCTGCTCACCTCCTGCTGTGTGGCCTGGCTCCAGTAATGGTCGGTGGCTAGGAGGTTGGAGACCCCTGCTCTAGAGTCCTGCCTACTAGAGAAGATTAATCCAACCTACCAGGACTGATCTTAAACTTCTACATCTGCCCTCAGGAGTGACTCTGGGTCCTTTTTTGGAGAGAGAGGCCTGAGAAGGGACTCCTGCCTCTGTCCCCTACATGCCCCCAGAAAAGCTAACTGGGACATTTTCTTTATTAGGTGCTGTGTTATTTTCCTGTGACTACTGTAATAAATTACCACACATTGGGTGGCTTAGAACAATAGAAATTTATCTTCTCACAGTTTTGGAGGCCAAATGTCTGAAATCTAGCTGCAGAGCCCTGCCTCCTCAGAGGGCTCTTGGTGAGAATTCTTCCTGCTTCTCCTTGCTTTTGGTGGCTCTAGTTATTCCTTGGCTTGTGGCCACATCACTCCAGTTTGTCTCCATTGTCATGTTGCTTCCTCCTCTGTGTCTCTCTTGTGTGTCTCTCTTATTAGGATGCATGTGATCACAAATATGGTCCATCCAGATAATCTGGGATGAGACCTCCACGCCTCAAGATTCTTAACTTAATCCCATCTTTTGCCATTAAGGTAATATTAACAAATATTAGGGATTACAACATGCACATAATTGGGGGGGGGGCATTGTTCATCACCTAACCCACCAGAGGTCATTAGCTACTGGAGGGGTCTGTATCTTTTCACACTCTCCATGAGTGAGCACAAGGTCTGGCACACAGGGATTGATCATTTAAAATTGATAGAATAAGTGGATGAAATGTACACACAGAATGGTCATGAATCTTAAGAGGTGTCAGTGTCTAGAAGGAAGATGGTGTAAGTTCTGCTCCTGTCCCTGTCTTTGACAGAATGGCCTTCTTTCCTGGTAACAGATTCAGAGATTAAACATGGCTTGAGTCTCTCAGGACCATGCTCAAGCCAGGCAGCTATATTACATTCCATAAGTCATAAATATTTGGGGAGCAAATCAATTCCTGTGGCAGTTGTGGACGGATAGTAAGCTGAACATTTGATTTTTATTCTGGCTCAATCAAGAGGATGATGTGTGTGTGTTAGAATGTGATGTTTCTGCTTTTCTTCCCAGCAGAGTCATCGCTGCACTTTAATACAAGCCAACTACCTTGTGACCATCTGAAGCGGATTAAAGGCTTTCCAAAAAGTGGGGCTTGATCTCTGACCATGGGATGGCTATAAAGGGAATCTAACATGAGCTACTGGCTCTCTGGCCGCTGCCAGCCAGGAACCCAGGACTGAAAATGATAAAACCAGGAAAATTGGGCATAGTGATTCCCTTTGGTACCCTAAGTGACTTCAGCTCAAGGAAGGGTGGGATGATGGTCAACCCAAAGGTAAGATGGTCATGGCCTGAGAGCCAAGGTCAGTTGGGAGAAGTTGATATGCACAAGAACAATTCTTCCATGCCCAGAAAATAAAGTTTGACCCTTTCGCTCAGCCACACTGAGTCTCTTCTACGCACATAGCAGCTGAACTCAGATGGAAATTCTAATTCAGGCTCTCTGCCTATCAGCCATACTGAGCTGGTACCAAATTTGCTCTGTGAACTCCTGAGACACGAACAGGAAACAGCATAAAAGTACCTCTGCCTTAGTTTCCTCTTAATCTATGTACAATTGTCCCCCACCTAGAGGGGGAGTTCAGAACAGGTTTCTTACCATCTGCTTCTACTTATGTCCTTTTTCCTTTCTCTTATTCACCAAAGGTGGGATTTCTACCTCTGGTTCCTATTTAAAGGGATTTTCCCAGATGCCATTTCTGCTTCTTCTGTTCCTTTCATCATAATGGCTGGCTGAATGTCGAGAAACCTGGTTTATAAAGGAGAGGGTGAAAGGCACATTAGTTTAACGGTTTCTTAATATTAACCTTGTTTTTCTTATTTTATCTACAAGCATGTTTGATTCTGTGGTGTGCACAGAATTGTGTCAATAATGGTTTCTTTCACTGAGGAACTAACATGTAAAATAGAAGAAATAACTTTTAGCATAAAAACCTGTAAAGAAAACCAACAGCAAGAACAAACCATTCTAACTGAGAAGAAGAGCAGAGCTCTGAGGACTCCTCTGAGTTCTCTGAGGCATGGAACCTCCAGCATGGAATAAAGCTTGGAGTCACAAATCAAAAAAGATGGTGTGTCCTGGCTGAAGACCATACCATATATTTGCAGTATGGAAGTACAATAACCAGTTATCAAATGTCCTTGATAGCTATTGTTAAGGGGAATCATTTGCCTTTCTCGAATTAGGAACATTATTGCCACTGTATTTTTAATAATGTACTCATCTTTCATAGCAAAGATTACACAATTCAGCCTGCATTTTCCTGTGGTTCAAAGTTTGAAGTCTCACGTAAGCTACAAAATGTTTTACTTTCCAAAGGTAAGTGTAAACAAAATCCTGACTTCCAAGTGTTGTGATCATTCCTGTTGGAGGCATGCTTTGGCTCATTATACCAACTTTGATTATTAGATCCTATGACACACTGTATTAGCTGGTTTGAAGTTAATGCAGCCAGTTACAAATTCTTTGCAGGCAAGGGCTTAGCTTTTAATCTGATGCCATATCCATCTCATGCAGTTTTAAGATGGTTCAGTGATTCCACTACCTTAAAGGTTGCACACAATTTGATTGATAACTCAGAGCTCAAATGTTTCCAAAAGAAAAAAAAAGTCATTTAACAAATCAATTTTCCCAACTGTTCAATTTTTTTGTCATGAGTTCTCAATTTAACCACTGGAACTGGATCATTTTTAAAAACATCTATTCTCAGATCATAACATCTGAGAAACCAAGTGTATGCCTTAAAAATAAAGGTCCAAATAGTCTTTTAATGATTCTAATTATTTGCACTTTTTAAATAGATTTTTCTGATCGAGAACAATGCATGAACATTGTAGAAAAAAAAATTAACCATAAAGTAGCACAGTGAAAATCCTTTTGAAATCACTAACAACATATCCACAATTAGCATTTTGATGTATATTTATCAGATTTTTTTCTTATTAAGTTGTAACACATGCAATTGCCAATATTCAATCATTTTTGGTTTACAAAATAGCAGTTTCATATGATTTTACCTAAAATAAATATAAGTATACAAGTCTCTATATTTATTTCAAAATCTGATTATTATTGCCTAGTATTTCTTCAATAATTTTCCATGTTTAAATGTATCTTTTATAAAAGTATTAGATAAATTTTACTAAATAAGCTTCACAGTTATTTAGTTTCCAGTTCTTTTATTTGGATTATTTTCCCCTCCACTATTTAAATTTGTTATTGTAAATAAGACTATAGTAAAAATTCTTGTTCTCATTTGGCTATTTTCTAAAAACAAATTTTTAGAAGTAGATTTTCTGGGTCAACAGGTTTGAATGTTTAAATAATATTGATGGGACAGAACAAAAAAAGGGGAGTGGGTCCTTGGAACGAACCTGGGTTTGAATCCTGTCTTATCTAATAGCCTAACTCAATTCTATTCTTTGGTAAATGATGTTATATTGACTTTAAAGAGTTTATATAAAGATTAAATAAGATTTATAAAGTGTCTGCTACATTTCTGATCTTTAGAAGAAGCTCAAAGGAGTTAGTTCCATTCATTATAAGGCTACTTACCTGAGACCATGTCAATGTTTTGTCCAGAGGAAAGTAATCTCTAACGGTGGGACTTTAGGCTTTGTGGTGGCCATAGGGGGCCTAGTACTGTTTCCTCTTCTTTCTCATTTTCAACTTCTCTCTCCTTCCTCCCAATTCCCAAATCCTGGAAGCCAAAGAGTTTGTCTCTTTCTGCTCTATCTCTTGAACAGATAAGATTTTTTCTAAATTCCCCACCTCTGACATGAAGAGAAGGATCCAAGAAGCAGCTCACTGTAAGATTCACAGCAGAAATATGCCTGGGACCAGATTCCAGCTTGCCCACCCTGAAGCCTTGTGACCTTCAGCAGATTAATTGACTGTTCTGTGCTCAGTTTCCCCCTTTGTAAAGCAGAAATAAAAATAGTAGTCCTGAGATAACCAGAGTAAGTTAACATAGGTAAAGCACTTAGGACAGTGTCTGGCACATAGCTAGCATTCAATAAATGCATTTATTACCACTCCTCCTTCACCGGAAAGCAAGTCCTGGGAGAGCAGAAATTTGACTGTCTAGTTCACTGCCAACTCCCCAGTGCCTACAACAAGGCCTGGAAGCCAGAGACCCTCAGTCAGTATTTGTTGAATACATGAATGGTTTCCCAAACCCTTTCATTACCAAAGCATGGCTCTGGATGCAGTTCTTGCCACTTTGTTGATGTTGTTGTTTCACTCACAGCAGAGTCATTCTAGAGTTTGCTCCCAACTTTTCTCTCTGTGGGAGAAAATGCTACAGTTTCTCAGTATAAATATTTAGTGTGACTTTCACTGCAGAAGCACATTTCTTTAATGTGTTCGGGTTCCTCGTGTGTCTGCACTACCGGGCAGGCACTACCTGTATGCAACAAGTATTTACACAGCACAATTGTCCAGGCATTTCTCTGTTTAGCATCATATGAGAGGGTGATCTCCAGTCATCAGACATCTAGAAGACTTCTTCTAGCAGAGCAGACACACACATATACACCTGCCTTTACTGGGACCCCAGTCTAGTGGGAAGCATTTTTTCCTCTGAATCATGAGTAATTAGAAAGGATGAAGAGAGCAGAAAGAGAGAATTATGGGAGAATGATGATGTTGAGCAACATCTCAGATAATTATTTTGGCCCAATAAATTCTTCCCTGAGCATGTACCATACACCAGGCAGGGTCTAGATAATAAGGAAAAGATGCGAACAAGACACCAGAAAAATAAAGGTACCAATAGCCCCTCAAGGGAAGGGACTCTGTGTCTTATTTATTTCTCTATCCTCAGGCTATCCTGGGGTCCAGCACAAAGCAGTCAGAACATGTTGAATAAATGGACTAGTGGAAAATGAGTGCATCCAAAATAATTGGGATGAATGTCTCTTGAGTGAGGTAAATGTTAAGGGGTGATTACGAATGGAGGGCAAAAAGGGTGAGGTGGAGAGATCAGTTTAACAAGATGACAGTGGTTCTGCCCTCATGATCAAGAATTTAGGTGTCAATTCTGTGTCTTTGGAGAATTAGAAACAATGCCTCCCTGGATGCTCTGGGTGAGGGGCAAGGGGTGGGGGAAAGGGGGATGACAGCAATGACCAAGAACAGCAAGGAGGTTGAAGCAGAGACTCAGCCTGTGGGGAGTGTAAAGAGGGAACCATCAGAAAGAGTACTAAGAAGTGGTTTTCTTTCAGATATATGAACACCCATTCTGAATAACCTCCCTTAGAGCATCATAATTAACAAAAAGTCTTAACTTAAGTTGGCAAGCTGACTCTATGAACCAGGGGAGGATCAGAGAATACCCAAGGCCTCCTGGGGCTCCAGGCCCCAAGGAGCAGCCAATACTGGGCCCTGCTCTGTCTGGAAGCCTGTATGGGTTACTTAGGCTCTATACATAAAGATGGGCTCTGTCCTGCACCCAGCCATCTCATCTTAACTAAGTGGTGATTTTAGAGTCTAGCAGAAGTATAAAGGGTGGAGGGCTTTTATAAAAATATCCTCCCACCCTGGCCCATCAGTGGATAATGAAGAGAGGAAGCAGGAAGAAAGAAGTCAGCAAGCTTTCCAGGAAAGGGTTGGGCCACCAGCGTGCTGTGCTAGGGAGAGGCTTCTAACTAGGTCAAGTGGAGTTTGAATAAAGGATGTCAAATTAATCTCCACAATGAAAGAGAAAAGCAGACTTTTCCAAAAGTTACTTCCTTGCTGAAAAAGAAGAGACTGCAAATCCTAGAGAGGATACTGAGGGCAAGGGAGAGAGAAAGTTGGAATAACAAACTTTTATTCTACTCTTGCTTCCTTCACTAACTTGCATCTTCCACCTATTCGTTCACTGAGGCAAATGGATTACTCATTCTGTGTTGGAAAATGAAGATAAATAAAGGAAAAACCTAGATGCTGCTCTGAAGTACCCAAGTCTAGTAGGGAAAAAAGAAAGGTAAAGAGAAAACTACATTATGGGTAGTATTATTAGAAGATGTTCTGAGAACAAGTGTGGATGACTATGCATTCGGAGATGGCCAGAAATAGTTCCCTGAAGGAGTTATGGTTGGCCAGAATCCTGAAGGAGCCTAAGAGTTAAGCAGACAGAAGTGAGGAGAAAGGGTGTATTAGATATCTATGGCTATGTAACAGATTATCCCAAAATTTAGCAGATTAAAACAACAATGAACAGTTATACAGTTTTTGTGGGTCAGGAATTTGGGCAGCAGCTTAGCGAGGATGTTCTGGCTTAGGAGTCTATCATGAGGTTGCAGTCAAGATATCTACTGGGGCTGCAGTTTTCTGAAAGGCTGTCAGGGACTGGAAGATCTGCTTCTAAGATGACTCCATCACATGGCTGTTGATAAGAGGCCTCCTTGCTAGGTGTACCTTCCCAGCTTTCTCCCTTGCAGGCAGGTCCTTGCAAGCAGGGCCATAGCACTGCTTGGGTATCCCTTGTTTCTACATCTGTGAATATAAGACTCACTGCCCACCTAGGGCAGGCCTAGGAGCAGGAAGGGAAAAGGGAAGCACTGGGTCACAGAGCAGTTTATAAAAATCCAGTGACAGGATGTGTATCAGCTAGCTTTTGTGAATAATAAACCACCCTAAACTCAGTGGCTTAAAACAACAAATATTTATTTTCACTCCCGTGACTGTAGGTCAGTGGGGCTGGGCTTGGACAGACTTGTCTTCAGGCTACAGATAGTCTACATCAGTCTCTCTTCCTCCTTGGACCAGTGACCAGCAGAGCATATTTTTCTCCATTGTTTAACTCAGCTTAAAAGTACAGGGAGTCAAGACCAACTACTCAAGCACATCACCAACCTCAAATCTGCTGACATTGCTTTGACCAAAGTAAATCATACAGCCCTGCCCAGAGTGCAGTATTGGGGAAACACACTTGACCCAGCATTAGGCCCTAGTGACAATAAGGATTACTATTATGGAGGAGTAGAGAACTCGAGTGTGAATTTGCAGTGGGGTAGGATGACCGAGTGGGGGATGGGGCTCTTCCAATCAGAGTTACCCAGTTACCCTGAGCTGGATTAATTAGGTTTTCTTATATCCACAAGTTGTAAATGAAGTGTTTCAAGAGAGCACCAGAGAGCCCACCAGGAAGTGTAGGCCTGTCTACTCAAGGATGAGACTGGGCCTGCATCACACCATTGTGTAAGGAGGCCACGAAATCCTTTGACCAGAAACAGCAATATTGCTGCTTGCCATCCTCCCATTAGTGCCTCATTCCTCTGAAAAAGGTGTGGATGACAACACATGGAGACATATATGAGGGCCAGCCAAGGCAGAGTAGCAAACTGGAGATGATGAGCAGGAAGTGACATGGCAGGGTAGGGGTGGAGTGGGGCTCCTCTCTTGTCCTGTGAAGAAAGGAAGTAATCTTGCTACACAGATAAAGAAACTGAGGTCTGACTCATTAAGAAACAGGTCCTGGGCCCCTTCTGCGCGAATAGCTACAAGCGAGGGGCTTTCTGATTGATAGTTTAGAGATTGTCCCACCAGGATAAAATCATGAATGTTGTGGGTCCAACCTGGAAAGCAGATTTCTTCAGGGCATCTGTGCCTCTCACTCTTTGTTGGTGATATCTCAGTGTTTCTGGTGAAGCACAAGAGCAATGATGGGGAGTTCATACTCAGCTGAGCAGGGCAAGCAATACTTCTAGTGACTACACTGCGTGGATGTGGTTTTAGTGTAGTAGGACCTTACACATTTTCAAGGCTATTTGGAAATCTAAATATTAAAGTAGAATTTTTTTAAAAATTGCTAATACTACAGGCCAAAAAAAAGTCTGTGGACTTCACTGGATCCTTAAACCACCAGTATGTAACCTCCACAAAACCCCACTTGGGTCACATTACGTGCCGAGTAGCTCAATAACCTCCTATAAAATTAGACTTTCATTGAAACCAGCTCCACCTACTCTGAGGAGCTTTGGGTGGTTCTTGTTGCTGTGCCTGGACCCCCAGGGGAGGCCTCTGCCGTCTGCCTCTGATTTCAGAGATCGTGTTCAATTTTATTCATTTAACCAATATTTATTGAGCTGAGCTAAGCATTAGAGATACAATGGTATAAGGACCGACACGATCTATGCTTTTAGGAACTCAGAGTGTACAGGGAGGCATATATAACAGACACCTAATCACATTAGTAAATATAAGATAACTAAGTGATATATGCCAAGAATAAAAAGCAGAAGGTGTGAGGGAAACATGTAATGGGGTCAGGTTAAATCTGGGGGGAGTGGTCACAGAAAGGCCCAGGTGATGAGTGGGGAGAGCCTCCTGGGCTGAGGAGCAGTGTGTACAGGGCCATGTAGGGCTGACAAACAATGAAGAACAGTGAAGGGCTGCAGAGTAAAAGGCTAGGGAACCTGGGGGAGAGAGTAGGAGAGAAAATGACTGACCTGGGGCAGGGACCTGGTCCCCTGCACCTTGGCCAGCGTGGGTGGTGGCGGTGAGGCAGGATTTCAGTAGGGTGCCACCTGATCCTACTTATGTGTCTCAATGGTCACCCTAGTGCTAAGTAGGGAGGAAGCAAGAGTATACTAAGAGAGACAGTGATCATGGCCCAGATGAGAGAGGATAGAGGATGGGACAAGGGTGGGATAAAAGCGGTCAGAAGGTATATTTAGAGGTAGAACTAACTGGACACAATGATAGCTATGTTTACATTAAATGTTACTGCTTGGGATAAGCCAAGAATTGCCTGCTGCTGCCGGCAGCAAAGTGCCTGATTAGACTGGATCTGGGTGGAGGATGATAATTTACTCTTCATTTTTTAAGTGCTACGGATCACACATTTCCTGAGAGAAGACCTTGTGGCACCTGCAAGCCTCATCAAATGCAGCTTCAGTATCTATAAGTTAATATTTGCCTTCTTAATTTAGTTTAACCAAATGGTTTCCAAACACTTAATACTTACTACCCCCACACTGAGTCCTGGGTGTGGGTATACACCAGAGCTTCTCGATTCATGCCTCCCAGGAGATTAGTTACAGTAGTTAGTTCATTCAGTGCCTGGCATGGTTCTAAGTGCTTTATGTGTAGTTAACTGATTTAATTGTGTAAATTACCTTTCCTATTTGCAGATGAGAAGACTGAGGAACAGAGAGACTAAGTAATTTGCTCTAGGCTGTATGCATAGCAGATGTCAGTGCTAGGAATGAAACCCAGGCAGTCCATTCCCAAATCCATGCACATAAGCCCTACTCTCCATGTGTGAGCAAATACAGTGGTCTTCAGAGAAGAGGGAGTCATGTGTATGCTTCATACTGTCTTGCTTTGTAAGACTCATCAAATGAGTATTTACCCAGATCACCCCTATCAGTCGACTCAGCAATGCTGTCAGAAGAGATTGTCCTGGACATGTCCATCTTGGTTTCTGCATGGCCAGAGTCCTTCTCCAGCCAGGGGTGCTCTGCTCTACTCTCTGTTGAAAGAAGCAATGAGGTTTTGTGCCTCCTTCAGGTGGGGCTGCTGATTAGACAAAGGATCAGCCCTTGATCCAGGAGGGATCTGTTCATAGGGTGCCAAGAGCCCAGAAGTGGCCAGAAAGGAAAGCCTGACCCATCAAGGGGGATGGTTGTGAGCTAAGCCCATCAGCAGATTACTGTAGGGCTTTGTCTGGAGGATACAGTTACACTCAGCTCATAAAGAATAAGAAGCTAAAGGGAGGCTGCAGAGTTTTGTGAGGAAGGTGGATAAGATAGCAGACAATAACAGAGACATCCAGCCCACATGTCCAGGTCTGAGTTTCCTTCCCAAACATTTCCTCTAAACATCAATGCATTTTTTTTTTTTTGAGAAGAAAGTTTCTCAGAACCTGTAAATGCCTTAGGACAGGGGTCCCCAACCCCTGGCCTATGGACCGATACCAGCCCTTGGCCTGTTAGGAACCAGGCTGCACAGCAGGAGGTGAGCAGCAGGCAAAAGGGCAAAGCTTCATCTGTATTTGGAGACACTCCGCAGCACTAGCATCACCACCTCAGCTCATTAGATTCTCATAGGAGCACTGGTCCCTGGTGCCAAAAACATTGGGGACTGCTGCCTTAGGAGGCATTTTTTTTTATAAGGGGCTGTAGGGAAATGGGCCAGCTGCTCTTGATTTGCATTTCCAGAGAAGCTGGTGAAAGGGAAACCTGGGAATCCCTTGCAGGAGAAACCAAGTTCCTGGGTTATAGGCTCCAGTGACAGAGCGACAGAGGGCCTGAGTTAGTTATTCCAATAGAGCAGTTATTCCAATAGAGCAGTATGCCTTTGACAAAGGCTGTACCTTTATCATTGCTTTGCTTCATCTTTCGGAGTCTTAAATTTACGAGATGCACCCTCCTGCAAGGACAGTGTTTTCTAAGATGTGTTCCATGGAATGCTAGGCTTATGAAATGTTCCCTCCCCATAAGTGTTACAAGTTTCAACAAGTTTGGGGGACCTTGTCTGCTAGTTTGTCCTTAGAGATTCACAGGGCACGTTAGCATGTTATATAGCTCCCAGAACTCAGGACACTTCTTTAACATTGTCTTTGCTAAGGTTTCCCAAACTTTAATGAGCACAGATATCCTTTTTCATATATTAGCCACTAGTAACATATGGAACCAGGAGTCTATGGAATAGACTTTGGAAACTTTTTATCTAGAAGATCTCAGGCATATTCATTCAGCATCCAACAGACTACTGGCAGCTAACTCTGTCTCAGGCCCTATGCCAGGCACCAGGGCCACAAAAATATCAGGCTCAGGGCCTGTTCTTAGGGAGCTCAGTTGGGTGGAAGACACGGAGAGGGGGACCCCAGCTATCTTGAGGCAGTGAAGGCTCCCTGGGGGAGGCGACACTTGAGATGAATCTCCAAGAACAAGGAGTGTCACACCAGACAAGGCCTGTAGGAGCTGCAAGCAGCACAGAGCAAGTAGTTAATCCAAATCTTTCCAGAATAGACTGAGCACAATACTCAAGGTAGTGAATGCTTAACCATCACTTTCTAGTTAAAGGGGAGGGGGAAAACTATAGATTTTGGTTCTCAACAAAAGCACCTTTAAGAATTAAGCTACAGACATTTTTTAGGCTAATGTCCTTTATAACTGAGAAAGCAGTGATTTTAGAGGATCCATCTCCAACCCTGCACCAAATGTACTAATCTGGTTCTGACTTCACTGGAGCATGTGGAGTTGATGTCTCCCAGGGCCAGTGTAGATAAGATGGAGAACCTGGCACAAACATATCTGTCTGCCTTGTAGAAAGTGAGCAGATGGGGAGAGAAGCTTGTGCTTTCTGAGCAGTCATCAATTAACCACGTAGTAACTGTATCGATTCACTTTGTAGAGAACCAGGAATAAGGTGTTGTGCCTCCTGCAGGCGAGGCCGCTGATTGGACCAAGGATCCTTCCTACAATGCACCTCACATTGTGTTAGATGTTTTCATACAAGTTATCTCATTTAAACCTCCTAACGATTTAATGAGGAAAGAGAGATATTGCATTCATTTTACTTAAAAACACAAAACAAAACAAAACAAAACAAAAAGCCTGTGGTTTTGAGAATTAAAGGGGCTGGCCAAGGGTGTGGCTAGCCCTCATGCTGAGGAATGTTTGAGGCCAAATCCAAGTGCCTATCATGCTATTTCAGGGTGTCTCCTAATGAAACAGGGAAAGGGAACTTGCCACAGGCAGGCCTCTGACTCATGCTTTCCTCAAGACATAGATCAGTTGTGCAGTGCTCCTGACCAACCATCCTGTGTCCTAGAGAGCTGGGGCTTAGACTCTGGCCCACTCCTGACGGTCTTCTTACAACAAGGAGAATTTGTCCTTTTCCCTCCTATACTTCTTGCACTGTGAGGGCAAACTTTCACCTCGACGTCTGAGACAATTCCTTATACAAAACTCCCCCTTCACTATCAACTCCCCCATCACATCCAACTGTAGTTTATTGGCTGTTTTATTAGCATTTAGTGGAGAATTCAGAAAATATTAGGATCCCTTCCTCAGTTCTCTTTTCATTTGTCACATCCTAAAGGTGAGTGGTATACCTTTATATTTAGCATGCTATTAAGGATAATTATACCTCTGAATCAAAGGAGATCATTCAAATTAAATGGGAAATGATTAAGTGCAGCAGAATATGACTTTCTAGTAAGATAGAGCTCAAAAGAGACCTAATTATAGAACTGGGATTTCCATCAACTGGGGAGATGGAGGCACAACCCCTCACATGAGTAGAGGGGTAGAGGGTGTGAAGTTGGAATCTCCTGCTGGATCTCCCCTTGAAGTGAGCAGCCCAGAGTCTAGTGCCATCTTTGGTGCTGAAACATCTTCTTTCCAGAGTGATAAGGGAGGGCTCAGAAAACCATCTATGGCTTAACACCTTAGATAAGCTTGGTCCTTATTTCTCTTTTGAAGTCATGGGCTTCCTTTGGAAAAAAGAAATGAACTCAGTTTCTTTTATTCTCATTGCATTATTTCAACGTTTACAGCATGGCAAAATGGCAGAGAGAAGGGGGCCTTGATTGAGTCTGGGACTCAATCCTCTCCTCATCACATACTTTCAATATGGAGCCACGAGCTCCATGAATCATAGCCCAAGTTAGGAGGCACAGATGCTAGGATACGGTATACTGGTTTAATGTTTTCTAATTTGTTTTTAGATACAGAATATTTTATTGAAAATCTTAAGTGAATTCCCAAGATGTACAATAGATTAAAATCCTCTGTTTTCACTGAAGTAGGATAAGTGTGTGAAATTCCAGTCACATCATTGTCACAGAAGGATTTATGAGAACATGCTATGGGTTCATGATACAAGTTTGAAAACCACTAATTTTAGTCCATTCTTTTACTGGCTCTTGACTACTTATTTAATTCCCTTTAATCATTTGAATCTATGATCAAGTCACCTCCTACAGGAAGCTTTGCCTGATTTCTATGCTGAGTTAAGGGCTGTGCTCCCTCAGGCCTGTGCATCCCTTTTTCCTACACTGATCACTCTGTTGGCTAACTGGATGTCTCCTCCACTGGACCCAGAGGTTCTTGAGGACCAGGATCATGTACCTGGAACATGAAGTGTATATAATAAATACTAATAGGTTGATGTTTAATGAGCCTTCCACTGAAGGCTAAACAGGATCTCATCCACTGCAGTCCCAAGAAAAAAATCTCATAGGCCCTGCTTCAACACCTCTTGAGATGGGGGACTCACTCCAAACTCAGATACCCCTTTCCATGTGAAGACTATTGTGATAGTAAAAGGCTTCTTTTTCATACAGAAAAAGCCTCACCTCTTTTCCATCATTGGACCTTCAGGTACTTAAGGAGGGAAATGACAGCCCTCATTTCTGAACTAACCTCCATCTACTTCTCCTGGGATATTATTTTGAGTCCTTCTACCTGTTGGTTGTTTTCTTCTACACACAAAAAAGTTTGTCTATATCCCTCTAAAAACCTGGAGTTGGATTTTGAAGGTTGTGCTGCTCTTATTAAATATATATTTTTTAGTTTCACCTCATTCTACCAGTTTGGAATCTATCCTAGGTTTTCTCCTCTAGATCCTTTTCTATCTCATAACAGAAAACTTTTAAATACAAAGGTAAGGAGATGTCCCACATCTCTTCTTTTAGCAGGTGACTATTGGTGTAAAGCCAGCATTTCTTTTAGCTTATCTTAGAATTAAAAAGCATGGGGGCAGAGAGTTTTGTCTGTTTTTTTGTTTTGTTTTGTTTTTTACTGTTGTATCCCTAGTACATGGAAGACTGTTTGACATAACCTAGGTGCTCAACAAATATTTGTTGAACAACTAAAACATGTAAGACTAATGCTAATGCTAGCATTTCCTAGACCTAGACACAATGGAGATGGTGCCAGAACCCAAGTCAGAAGAATTAGCTATTGCTCAATGGCCCTCATGCTTCAATGTATAATGTAAGATTCTCTCCCATTTCTTGCTTATGTCTGCAGGGCCAGAGAGATGACTGGGACAGGATTCATTTATTTCTGGTAGTTGGTGCCTAACATAGAAAAGCCAAATGGAGCCAGATGATAGAAAATAAAATGAATAGAAATGTAGATAAAAATACCAGTGATACTTAATATTTGTTGCAGCCTTACTAAGTATTTAGCACTTCACTGACATTTACTCACTTGAATTCTCACAGTATCCCTATAATTTTAGAAGGACAGTGTGATTCATAAGTCCACTGTCTACCCATAGTGTAGATCTCCTGAGGGCCTACTAAACTGTAAGTTTCCTGAGGGCAAGACTTGACTCTGGTCTTAGCTGTGTCTATGCACAAAGTTGAGCTTAGGGAAGATCCATTTGTTCGAGACAAAGAAATCTGATGACAGTAGTGGCAACTGGAGACAGTGAAATCAGTTGAAAAGTTGGTCTTATTCCTGGCATTGGAAATTGTATAGTAACATGGCAACATAAGAAGAAAAAATATCTATCTATCTATCTAAAAACATATATATATGTATATATACATACATATATATACACATATGTACATATATATTTAATACTAAATGCAAATGTATTTTCTTAAAGTTAGTGTTAAATACATTTAAATTTAAGGCTTTAAAAGCCAGAGTTTTCTTTTTAAGTCAGCATTACTGAGGTATAATTTAATACAGTAAAATCTCTTCTTTCAATTGAAAAATGTATATAGTGATAACCACTACTATCATCAATACACATAATAGCTCAATCACCCCCAATAAGGTCCTGTGTGCCCCTTTGTATCCAATTTTCTCCTCCTACCTCCAGTCTCTAGAAACCACTGATCTTATACCTGTCCCTATATTTTTTCTTTTCCACGAAGCCATACAAATTGAATCCTACAGCATGGAGCCTCTTGTCTGACTTATTTTATTTAGCATAGTGCTTTTCATAGTGTCTAAATGATATTACTTATTCCTAAAACGTTTGGTAGAATTCTCCAGTGAAGCCACCTGGGTCAGCAAATATGTTTTAAAAAACAGTAATTTGTTGGTTATTTTGGATACTTAGATACTGGGTGGAGAGAGAGGTCCCTTTGCCCTTTCTCTCCTCACCAGGGAGGATCTATCTCTGGGAGATGCCCCCTGGCTGCTTCTGAGTGGGTCGTAGATCAGAATGTGCAGGGCAGGGGCAGAGGAAGAGGGAAGGATGAAGATTCAGCAGTGACTTTGAGAAAAAACTGGTGGGAGGAATGAAATATCAAAGAAACAGCATCCAGGGCTTCCAGAGCAGAACCCAGGAAACAGGAAAACAACAACGCCTCAAAACCGCCTTATGGTCTGTTCATATTATTCAGGAGAAAATCACCTCTTCCGGGTTGCACTGTTGTTTGCTATTTCCATCCTCTGTAGAAAGAGAAAAAGCTAGCTTTAGAAAGAGGCTGTATCTCAGGAGATTTCCAGCCTCATGTCCAGACCAGAATGGTTTGGACAGCTTTAGATAAATATGCGATTGCTTTTACAGGCTTAGTGAAGCAAAATTTCTAGATGCTTCGAAGTGTTCCTGACGCTATTGAAAATTCTCAGTATTTAACACCCCAAGATCTTCCTAATGGCAACAGTCTCAGTTTGATCATTCCTAGTCTCATGTCCTAAGGACAAAGTTCCAGCTACTTTCAGGCAAGTTTGCTGAGTTTCAGGCCTCTGTAAAGCACTTCTCCAGCTAAAGCTAGAGAGGATGTGGATTGTAAAGGACCCTACTTGAGTGCTCACAACAACACATATTGCTGGTTTAAAGCATAGCCATCACTAATGTTCTGATTATAATATACTACTCCAGAAGGTAGGGTCTTTAAAAAATCAACAAGGAAATTGCTAGACCTCGACAAATGCAGCCCACTGGGGAAAGGGATACACAGGGGATTCTGGTGCCAGGCCCAGGTGTCCTTGGAAGGTCTTCTAGGGAGCTCGGCTTCACCCCTTGTTCTTACCATCACTTCTCAGCTACCCAAGTGCCCCAATGTTTCATCTCCTGCCATTAGCTTCCCATACACTCCTCCTTCCCAGCTCTTTAGTGAAGTTTTCTGTTTTGTTTTTTTTTGTTTTTTTTGGTGTTTGTTTTTGTTGTTGTTGTTGGGGGGGGGAGTACTTCACATAAGTTGCTCACCTGCTCACTCTTTTAACGAACATGTATTGATCACCTCCTACTTGTGTGACCCATGCTCAGTCAGGGGTCCCATCTTTGTGCTCCCATGGCATCGTTAACTGATACCTAAGGTGTGGCCTCTCCCAGGTGTACTTGCCTGGCTGGTGGGTGGGCTATTGATAATGAAAAAGAAATACACACTTCACACTCATTAGGATGCCTATTATAAAATAAAACAAAAGAAAGAAAAACAAAATACATGTTGGTGAGGACGTGGAGAAATCGCAATCCTTGCGCAATACTGGTTGGAATATAGGACAGTGCAGCTGTTGTGGAATTCAGTATGGCAGTTCCTCAAAAAATTGAATGTAGAAGTACCATATGATCTAGAAATTCCACTTCTGGGTAGATAGCCAAAAGATTTGAATGCAGAGACTTGAACAGATGTTTGTACACCCATGTTCATAGCAGAGTTTTTACAATAACCAAAAGGCAGAAGGAACCCAAGTGTCCATCAATGAATGATGAGTAGATAAACTAAATGTAATACATACCATAAAATATTATTCAGTCTGAAAAAGAAAGAAAACTTTGTTACATGCTACAGCATGGATGAATTTTGAAGACATTATGCTAAGGGGAAGAAGTTAGCCACAGAAGGAGAAATATTGTATGATTCATTTATGAGGTACCTGGAGCAGTCAAATTCATAGAGGTAGAAAGTAGAATTGTGGTTGCCAGGGCCTGGGGGGAGTGGCGAATGGGAGTTTTTATTTAATGGGTTTAGTTTCAGTTGGGAAAAATGACAACATTCTGGAGATGAATGGTGGCAAAGGTTGCACAGCAATGTGAATGTACTTAATGCCACTTCAAAATGGTCAAAATGGTAAATTTTATGTTATGTATGTTTCACCACAATAAAATGAAAAAAACAAAACAAAACAAAATAAAAACCATGCACTCAATCATGCTTTCTCCTCAACACAAGGCAGAAAAGGCAGAGTTGCCAAGCTGCTTCTAAATGTTATTAGGAAGACACATAGGATTAATTCTATCAGTTCTTTGACTATCAAGTGCTGTGCAAATATAAGAAAATAATATAACTTCCTGGAGGACAGGGGGTTCATATTAGTTAGGATGCTTTTGGTTGCAATTAATGAAATATTGAAAATAAATTAGGGAATTTTCGGGATAACATAAATAAAAATGTTTTTTAGTAGGTGAAGTTCATTAGAACTCTGACTCAATCTTTCTGCAATATTTTTTCTACTTTTCAATTTAACTTCTCCATCCTCTAGGTTACCCTCATTTAGAGCACTTTAGATTCCTGCCAGTTTTCTGTTCTTGATTATAGACCTTTCCAGTCTTCAGCTGTGTTCTTATCCTTGGGTGCTAAAAGCCAACTCACATCCTTAAAATTAAATTTTATTTCCTGTTTAACCCTGCCTCAGCCAGGTTCT